>VXBI01004676.1:331474-383086 GCA_013397375.1 Toxostoma redivivum | reverse complement strand
AATAATAACTAAACCAATTAATTAAATAATTAAAAAAAAAAAAAAAAAAAAAGGAAGGAAGGAAAGATGAGAAAATAAAAGGAGAGAATAAAGGCTTTACTTGCTTTATGTTTTGTGGCTTGTCCCTATCCTCTAGCCAGAACAATCTGAAATAGGTTTTATTGGAAATCATTACCTAAATTCCAGCACTGAGAAGAATATTGATCTCTTGTACGTAATGGTTACCAGACTGCAGAAAACAGCAGAGAGGGCTCCAAGTGGGCCGACAGAAATGTCAGTGACAATTCATTTTTTTTACTAATTAGGATGCTGGTTTAATATCCTGTAAAAGGCACTTAATGCCAGCCTTTCCATAGCATCTGTCTGGCCCTGGTGGCGGAGGGGGCTGCTCCTGGGGTGGTGGGCTGGCAGGCGCACTGGAGATCCGCTTGGCACATCCCCGGCATTTCCCCGGCACCCCGCACGCGCTCACCAGCTGTCCCAACTTTCCAAGGCCCTTCTCAATTTTCTAAATATGTGTCACATAAAAATAAAATTTCGGACAGTGATGCTCTGAGGAGCCCCGTGCCTGTAGTACATAATTCATTCACAGTGTCCATAGCCCATTATTCCCACATTCCTCTGGCAGAGCTATCAATTTCATCACTGGCCAAACTGGAATCCAAATCTTGGGAGAGCAGTGAAGTGGTGGTGGTGTGGATATGCCACCTTTTTTTACCCTCTTTTTTGACTGCCCTGCAAGAAATGCTACTTTAATTTTGTGTTTGCAGACATGAGCTGCTTAGAAAGAGACACATAAGTAGCTCTAGATTCCTAGATCTGGTAGATTTCAGGAGAATAAAAATACACAACTGTCAATTAGATGCTGAGCCACACTGAGAAAAATACCATCTTCTTCCCAAAATAAAACTTCCAGTTGTTCGATGCATCTCTCATCCACCAGCTCTCATGGGAAATCAGTGCTTTGCTAATGAGGTTTCTACTCATCTTGCAAAATATGTGAGAATTCCTTTAAAATTCCCTATGTTAATCATTTCAGTAACCAGAAGCATACAACTTCCCAGAGATATCAGCAGCATTTAATTAACACAGAGCCTTGAACACCTGCCCCAGTGCTGCAATGATCTGTGGAGCATGGTTTCTACTACATTTAACCAAGACAGCAACCAGTGTGCTGTAAGCACACTCAGAAGGGTACCAGCAAACTACAGTGTCAATTCTCCTAGCTCTTTTATCCCCCATCAGCCATCCTGAAAATATCATCATAACACTGTCACAGAAAGGCCAATCCACTGCACTGCACAACAAAACAGCAAAAGGCTGCTCATATGAAAGAAATTAGGACAGATGAAGAGATTTTAAAGACTAATGAAGGAGCTGGCAAGAAATGTCATAATGGATTTCAGGTCTGTTGCCTGTACCCTGACCAACTCTCTACTTGCTTAGCAAAGAAAATTCTTTTTTCCATCAAAATGAACATTCTTAGCTTAAGTTGGTCTACCTTTTTTTTTCATTGCTATAGGTTAAATATTAAATTTATTTATATTAAATTTATATTAAATATAAATTGCTGTGATTAATCAGTAATAGAAAAATTGACAGCAGTAACTCTATTCAAAACCCATCTGGACACCATGCTGGGCAGTCAGCTGCAGGTGGCCCTGCTTGAGCACAGGAGTTGGACCAGGTCACCTGCAGAGGTGCCTTCCAAACCATTCTATGATTTTGTGATTTATATATGTAAATTAGTATTAATGTGTTTACATAGAACCACACATTTCTAACACAGGAGCACTAAAAGGTCACAGTCAAATGCTAATAATTTGAGGCAAACAAAACGTTATTTTTAGTCTTATTTGTCAGTGTGAGAAGCATGTAGAGATGCAGTGTTAGAATTCATCATGTCTAATATCAGCCATCTCAAATTTGGGCATTTAGTCTAAGACAGCTCTTTTGTAACCATGTCTCTACAGAAATAGCAGAGGCTGCTAGTGTGCAACCAAATACCTACTGCATGGAGTGGACCCTGAGGCAAAGCTCTCTTCATTCGTGTTTAGGATTTGTCTTGGAAGGAGACTGGGAGAAAATTAGCACATACACAGAGTATCAAAGGCATACAGCTAGATGAGATACAGTCCATGCCTTCCAAAGAAAAGGCAGTGAAATGTCTTCTAGCTGTAGAACAGCCTGTATGAGTATGTACAATAACTAACTTGGGGAAGAAATTCCCTTTTGTGCTGGTTTTGGCCAGAGTAGAGTAGATTCTCTTCATAGTATGGGGCTGTGTTTTGGATTTGTCCTGAATACATGGTTGCTAACATAGAAATGTTTTTTGTTTTGCTGAGCAGGGCTTACACAGAGCCAAGGCCTTTTCTGCTTCTCGTACTAATGCACGAGAGAGAGGCTGGGAGGAGACCCAGCAGGGGCAGGTGACCCAAACTGACCAAAGGGATAGTCCAGACCATATGGAATACTCAGCATATAAAGTGGGGGGAAGAAGGAGGAAAGAGGGACATTTGGAATGATGGTGTTTGTATTCCCAAGTCACTGTTACATGTGATGAAGCCTTGTCCTCCTGGAGATGGCTGAACACCTGCCTGCCCATGGAAGCAGGGAATTAATGCCTTGATTTGCTCTGCTCTGCTTGTTTTCATGGCTTTTGCTTTCTTCATTAAACTGTCTTTATCTGAACTCACAGGTTCTCCAGCTTTTACCCTTCTGATACTCTCCCCAGTCCAACTGGTGGAGGAGTAAGTGAGCAGCTATTTGAGCTTGGTTGCTAATTGGGTTTAAATCACAATACCATTCTAGATGGCAAAGTCAGTTGAGATGGATCTGGATCCTGATGTCTTGTTTAAGACAGTCAATTGCATAGAAGGTCCAGGGCAGAAATAAAACCTGTAACTACATAGAAGATCTAGGGCAGAAATAAACCTGCGCTATGTTTTCCAAGTTCTAGTCTGGCAAAGCAGACTTTTTGCTACCAAAGATCCTCTGCTATGAATACCTATAGTTTTTTTCTTATCATTTTCCAAAGAAGAAATTCAGCAATTTAATGCAGTCTTTTCTATTTTTTCTTTGTATTTTCTTAATTGCCCCTCTGAAATTGAGAGGCATATAAAACAGATAAAGAAGAACTCATATGCAGTTTCTAGGAACAAGCATATTACAGAATCAGGACACTATTAGTGTCTCTTGAATAGTCCCCTAAAAATCATTACAACTTTTAAAGAATTCTAATTAGGCATGTCTGAAGCGCCAAATCCAGGTGGATTTTCACCCACTTCCAATAATATGGCCACTCTGAGCCCTCACTGAAATAGATCATATCTCTGGAATCTAGCTGTAATGGAGATCAGGTTCTGACTTATCCCATAACCTCCCAAAATAAAGTTAAGTTGCTCTGATGCAGCGTGTTTTAAAGCTCTGTGGGGGTTACAGCTGCATGCCTGTTAACATATCCTCCAGTTGCTTTCATTTTGTAGCTACAAAACATATCACTAAAGCAGAGAGGAGAATGGTGAGATGGGTCATTCTTCTCTTTCCCATGATTTTCTGAGTTTGCTGTGTACTTTCCTGCACACATCTATGGAGTAACACTCTATTGTCAGCATCTGCTTCTCACCTGAAGCAGTATGGGGCGGCAGCTGCAGCATGGAGGAGGGGGGAACATAATTTCTGTCCATGATTTTGTTTTTTCTTGACGACTGTTCCAAGACGAATATTTTGAGGTAAGAAAGGTGCTATTTCCATAAAAAGACTCTGTCATCAATTTTTATAATGCCTGAGTCTATATTTAATCAACAAATCTCTGTTTCTATAAAATCTTTCTTATGAGCTAAACTAAAGAAGTCTAAACATATGCCTTCAATGTGGCCAGGGAGAAAGGAATTCAGTGAAACAATCTCAGTGGATTTGTACTTCTTTGTTCTCAATGTAAAGAAGATAAGATTCATTTCAGAAATCTAAATCACTGCTTAAAGTTAGGTAAATTCTACATATCCTGCCAGTCAGACACAGTCTGCAATATTAAGCAGGCCCTCATTTAAAAAGATATGTCAGTACAAATAGAATCAATCAAGATACAGTTTCAAATATTACTATTATAATTATTATTATTACTATTATTTTTTTTTTCTATTATTTATTATTGTTGTAACAAAATAACATTAAATCTATGAAGTTTGGTGCTCTGAAGCAAGTACATCTTCATAAAGAAGTCATCTCAGGTAGACAAGAAAACATAGGGGATTTTCTTTAGATCATTGTCCGATCCTATTCTGCTGTTGCCTTGCTCTAAGATGAACTGGGTGTGGGCAGAAACAACTTGTTTCTAAGTTCATCACAGATGTTGCAGTTTGGAAGAAGCTGTGATGGCTCCTCTGACCCTGTCCCAAATCCCCTTTCCACGTTTAGGGAACACACATTTTTAAAACTCACATGTATAAAATCTGATGATAAATCAGCAGTTATTTTCAATGAGGCAATGAAATCCATAGTATACTCATAGATATACTGTGAATGCACTCATCCTTGTTTGCTTAATAAAAGCAATTCAAAGCCAGAAAAAAAATTATATTAGTTTCTAATAGTTTTGGTCAGACCACATAACCATAAATATGATCATGCTTCTTTTTTTATTTGTAAACTATTCACTAGGCTGACTACATGACACACAGTGAAGGGGAATTTTAAAAATTAAACCTTCACTTAGGACATAATTTAAAGGAATGATTAGCTGCCTAAAAACTGGCAAAGGCTGCGTTACTGTTCACATATGCCATTCACATGCTTTAATGAGGAATTACAAGTGTTTGGAGGTTGTCAAGACACCTGTTTGTAGGTCAGGAATAGACTGTCCAGTCTAAAGACATGTGAGCCTTTACTAAACAATGCTTGCAGGACAAAAGACAGCATGGGGAAGTATGTCTGTTCTAAAACTTACTTAGGTATTAAACATTAGGAGAAAAAAAATAAAGCACAGAAATTATACCCATCTGAATGCTCTTAAAATGGCCCTGTAATGTGCACAGCTTAATCAGGGATGCATACTGGATCATATTGCATTTGATTTTGGAAAAATGTAGTCATGATTAAAGGCAATAACAACGATGATGATCATCACCAGATCATCACATGCAATTGTTCTTGTTTCTATACTGAACAAGAGATACATATTGAACTAAACCCCAGTGCAGAGAGAATCTGCTCTAATTTAGATCTGTGTGGCCAGCAGGTAAACAGGCTGCACTGCTGCGGGTACAGCCTGTTTCACTGGAGGAGCTGAAATATATTCCACACATCCCTGTGCAAACTGAGATTGGAGATAATTTCAAGGTTGCATATCAAGCTGATGTCCATGCTACAGTCATTTAATCAGGCTAAACTGCAAAGCCTGCAGAACTTAAAAAATGGAGCCCATGGTTTTATTCTCAGCTCTGTGACCATGCTACTGGAATCTGAAAATCAGTAGGAATGAGTAATTGCAATAGGAAAAACAGTTCCCCACTGATTTTACTGAAAGGAAAGTCTATGTAAATGCAAATGAGTTAACATTTCCTGAAGATAAGGCTCAAGGAATGAGAAAAAGATACTCTTCCAAGGCTAAAGACTTGAACAGGTAGAAACTAGGCTGGTGACATATGACCTGGGTTTTTTTTTCAACTGAGATCAATAACGATTTTTAGGGTGTAATATTGTCACTCTCTATTGCTCCAAATATTATTAACCAATTGATACAAAAAGCCCCAAACAACTAATAAAATATGGTTTCTAGTGTATCTAAATATCCAGTCCTATTATTGCTTTTTTTTATTACCTTGTGAACAATCATTAGCTGAAATGGCGTCATTGTTCATAGGAACATTATGAGCAGAAGATCTCAGATTCCCCTTGCATATAAAAGTAGCTGAGCAATTTTTAGAAGATCTGTCAGACAATATCAGATGGCTGGATTTTGCTAATGAAGAGTCTCTGGATGTATACCTTCACAGTACCAGGTCTGAACAAATAAAAATAAACAAACAAAAACTATTTTTTCCCTAAAATTAAAGTAGACCTTTGCTTGTATGACAGGTCTTCGGCTCCCTGACAAAGCCATACAAGCCATGAAAATGGACTGCCCTGTTCTGGCAATGGCACAACAGCCTTGAGCTCTAATCACTGAGCTCTAATGTTTAGGAGAAGAAAGAAGATCCCTCCAGAGGAAACACTTAGAAGGTGTTATGATATCATTAGGGCTAATACCAAAATATACAGGCTCCTAGCATGTTGCTGTAGCATTCTTCCCATCACCCTTTTGACTACACTTTTAATATGTGACACTTTTACCCAGCTTGTGAGATAACACGGAAACTATCAAAGAGATTAGTCTTTTTCACCCTCAGCACAGCCACACAGTCAGTGAGCTTCTAAAATAGTTTTAAAAATCATGGTGAGTGCTGGGTATACCACTTCAAAAATGATTTAGCAACAAGCAATAGTTATAAATGGCAAGCAAAGATAAGTACAGGTACGGAAACAGTTTTGCATAATAAGAGACTAAAAGTATATGACTGCTTAATAGGAATCACACTAAAAATTTATGAAGTAATGAATACAGAGGAGAAGTAAATAAAAAAAACTATATATCTATTCTCAAGATGGTACAACGCAAGTGAATTAAAAGTAGCCAAAAAAGAAAAGGGATTATTCTTCCAGCACTAAAAAAAAAGTTTTATTACTTTGTTCCGTGAGAGTAGAACTGGTGCTCTATTTCCCCATTTCTCTGAGGGATACCTTGTAAAATATTACTGTGCTCGTGGTAAAAAACATGTGATGAAACATACTGCCTTTGTCCCTAATACTACTTCTAATGAGAAGAGTCAAGTGAAAAAATGACAAAGCACCAGTATTCAGATTTTTACTTTACAGTCTTTTGTTTCTTAGGGAAAATTGTGTTAATGTATTCTGAAAGATTGGGTTTTCCACACTAAGACAAATGAAACATTAAAATGAAACAGTGAAAATAATATTTTCTCCTCCAGAATTGTCACAAAAAGGGTTCTGCACAGCAATAACAAAAATATCTCTTCAACCTATGTTCAGCACAAATCCAAAACATGGCCCCATACTCACCGCTGTGAAGAAAGTTAACTCTACCCCAACCAAAACCAGCACAGTCCCAAACTAACTTTCAATGCAAAGTTGCCTAAGGATTTGCATAAGTAACTGATTTTCTTCTCCCTAATTCTTCTCTCTTTGGCCCACCCATTTCATGGACCACCTATGGCCACATATTTGGTGGATCAAATAAGAAAATGTGAGCTGTCACAAGAGCTGGAGGCGTCCAGAGGAACCAACATGGGCGTGTGACCTAGCATTATGAGGTTAAGTAGTTAGGTCAAGGTCCTGACCAACCATAAAATCATCCACTAATGAAACTTCCCTTCGACCCAGTGGATAGGCTGATCCAAAACCTATGGTAACCCACCTGGCTTCAACAGGCTTGAGAGCAAATTTTCATGAGCTTCCTAAAGCCTTGCCTTATAAAGCCTCTCTTGCAGGTGAAATTCTTAAGGGAAAGATACTGGGAAATTTGATCAACAAGAGCTTTAATCAGATTTCCTAGCTGCCAAAATGTAGTGAATTGGAATATCAAGGATTACAGGTCTGAAGAGCTTCAACTGGCATCCTTGTCTACTCCACTTTACGCTGTATATTTCCCATCATGTGAGCTCTTAGAGGAACAAATCACTGTTCTTGTCAACAGCATCATACAATGAGCCTCTTATAAAGTGTGAATTGCACAAAACCTGTGAGCACTCTCAGAAGTAAGATGGCACATGGCAAATAATTCTCATTTCCTTGCTCTAAATGTAAGTCAAAATAATTAACTCTGGTTTGCCTTTAAAATGTATTTTGTCTTCAAGTCAGAAAAAACATCTATTTCTAATGCTGCCTTTCTAGTGCTTTTTAAGCATGTGAATTTAAAGCTTCTTTATTGTTGTTTTTAAATAGAATGGTTTAAGAGCACTACATTTGAAAGAGATATTTTTAGACCTCTGAAGTGACATGCAATGCAAAAAAATAGCTCTGTCTGTTTTCAAATGAGCTCCAGGTTGGAGAAAATACTCCATTGCCTGCCTATGAATCAAGCAGTGACAGAAGAAAAAATAAAGTACTTTCTGTCTCAGCTTTGTGAGCCAAATCTTGGATGCATCTCTGTTGCACACAGCACCACAGCAGAAGAAGGAATAGAGTGTCTCTGTGTAGCACAGAGCATTTTTCATCTCATATATCACTGTCGTTTTGGTGCCGTAATTCCAGAAAGTCAGCTAATCGTCTTCTACATTCACATTGACACAAATAATTTAAAACAATAATTTGAGGTGTTGGGGTTTTTTTTATAATTTGTCTTCCCCACAACTCCTTCTGCTTGTTCTTCCCTCTTCAACAGATGGACAAAGCAGATGTGTCAGCAGTGAGCTTTTTTAGTAAATACCTTGTTGAGTTCAGCCCATGTGTCTGCCTAACAATGAGTAGATCATTCTTTGCAGTGGCCTTGGTGCATTACAGAAGGATCTAGTGTCACCACTTTCCAAGCTGCATAACGATTCCTTATAAGATATTACAGCAAATAATAAAAAGACTCTCTTGTACACACCTCGGCTCAAAAGCAGCCATTCAAAAGTAAGCAGAATGACTGAAAGAGTTACTTCAGTGAAGTATTTTCTGAGGTTTTTTAAAACTCCAACTAAAGTCTACTTGTCACTATCCTTGCATAAATTACTTCTGTGAAGACTGCTGGAAGAGGAAAGTTAATCTAAGAGCTGCTGGAAGAATAATAGAGCTGCTGGCTGTAGAAATCTGCTTAGGACTCTGGAAACAAAAGGAAATCAAATAGAGAGCAAAGAGAAAGGGTCATTTCTGTGTGGCTAGGCAAAGCTGGATTGAAGAGCTGGGAAAAGGGAAGAGTATTCTTGAGTAGTTTAGATCTAAGAAGGAAGCTGTATTCATAGAGGCATGAGGAGCATCAGGTTTGTCAGGCAAAGATGAACCTGGATTCTTATAAGCAAAAGGCTAACAGAAGATTTTTGTAGCTGGTGAATCAATTATCTCAGTGGGGAAGATTTAGGCAGTGAAGAGCTGGAAGAGATGATGGAGGGATTCAGCAGTTTTGACACTGGGAAATTTTTAACTGCGGAGACTGGAAAGGTGAAACAAAGGAGTCTCAGAATAGAGACTCAGTGGAATTATAGCAAGATGGGAAAAATGAACTGTTGTGCTCCACTTATGCAGAGATCTCTGGGCTATTTGATGCCTAAATACATTGCATCTGATTTCCAGAGCCCTGGCAAGTTTTGCTTTGAAAACTTAACACTTTTCTAAATAGCACAAGTTTGCAGCACACTGCAGCAGTGTGACCTGCAGTGACACCCCATGATTAGTGAGGTTCGTGGTACTGGGCTCCTCCAGTGCCTGCTGCGGGCTGCAGGGGGTAGGCAGCGCTCGGACGGCACATCTGTCTATGTGATCAGAATGACCAATCTACCTTTATGAGATTCTTTTAAAACAAAAACTGGTCTTTGTTAGGCCCTGGGGGGCCCTTACCACCAGCGTGAAGAGTTCTTATTAACCATAAAACCATATTTAAACTGATAATATCCAATATTACTGCAGGGCAATGAAAATCACCAGGCTTGCTTGGGCAAAGCTAGCTCTGTGACACAGAACCAAGAGACAGACCCACACCCCAGCCTGTGGCCCCAGGCTCTCCAGACAGGACTGTTGACTCCTAGCTTTGCTAGACTGGCTGCACCAGAAGTGGCCTACCCATGCATTTTAGGTTAAAATTGCATTCTGAATATTGTCTGTTACTTTTCTGATTTCATGCTCAAACAACTTCACTAGGGGTATACCCAATTTCAAAATCACTTCTGTACTTTTATTTAGCCTCCACACAGATAATTACAGTGGTGTGGTATCACTATGGCTGGCCACCTCATATTGGCTCTCCTGAGTAAAAGCGAAGGAGGTTTTGTCCTCTTAGACTACGTATTTTTCCTTTATAATTTAATTCTGAGCTTTGAGCAGCATTGAAACAAAGGACTGAAATGCTTTTGAAAGTTACATGAAAAATTCAGGCCTTCCTTTACCAATTTCTCTTTGTTTTGTGATCTTCCAGAGCAGGGTGGGACATTGTGGAAAATATGGAGAAGAGGAAATATTGCATTAGAAGCAAAATGCAAACATGATAAAATGAATCAGTGAAGAAGTATAAATGCATCAATATCTGTGAGTCCTCTTTGAAAAATAAAGAATGTAATCTATAACTAGCAGTTTGCTCTCCTGTGAGACCACAGCACAAGTCAGAGTCAGACCTGGAGGCAACACATAGATGTTTCATGCTTATCTGCATAGTTTAAGAGGCTATTGAAAATACTTAACAGCCTAGAGTACACTTTAAAATATTACAGGAAGCTGAGCAGAGGTGGAAAATAAACAATAACTATTAACAATTTAGGAACATATTTGTATATGTGGAAGAATGTCTACACAGTTATTAAAAGAAAATGCAGTAATTATCAAATATAAAAGCACCAATCATAATGAAATCCAAGGTCAGATATTGAAACCACAATGAAGGTCAGGGTTGACTGCCTGAATCCTAAACAGATAAGTCACTGACAGCTACCAAAAATGACTTAATACTGGGATAGCTCATTTAGTTGCCTTTGTGCATGTAGGAGATATCCATTTCAGTCACAGAAATACTGGCTACTCTTAAAGCAAATTTTTGCATTAGACCTTCTTCAAAATGTGGACAGTGCCTGCTATTGTGCGGTGATGATGCAAAGCACACAGGAGGATGAGGGTGCACTTTTTATTTCTGCAATTGCCAGATAAAGTCAATGGCAGTGAAGCAGCATAAATTAAATATAAGGAGTGGCAAATAGAAGAACAGGGACTGCAAGTGAAATAATCTATTCATAATTATTTTTTTATTGGAGACATAGATCCTTGTGGTTAAAATAAAAGAAATCACTTCATGCCTAGCTGTGAATGGAGTTCAGTCTGGCAGTGACTGAAGACTACCATGTCATTAGCCCTTTAGAATCCTAACCACACACTTCCTCTCCTAGCTCCATCACAAAACTCCCAACCAGGTTTAGCATTAATTACCTCCTTCTTTCATTCACAGGTGCTACAAAGAATTCAGTCTCAAAGCGCCCACATTGCATTTTCACTGAACTGATGGAGCTGGAAACTGAAACACATAAGTAGGAGATGCCATAATAGTGGCACTGCACTGCAATGTTTCAGGAAAGACTAGAAGGTCCCCTAAAGATTTGTGGGATTTATGTAGGAGATTTTATGGCAGCACTATATCCCTCAGTACATGGTGCTGCTGGGAGAAGTTCCTTCACTCACCAAGTGCTGGGTTGAGTTTCATTGTGCTGGAGACCTGATTTTGGCTGGGGTTACGTGGCTGCAGGGCTCCCCATTAAGGCATGTGCAGCAGGATGGGACAGGGTGGCCCTGGAGGGGTGCTGGCACCACGGGGAGCTCCAGCTGCCAGCTCCAGCATGACTGTGGGCCAGAGTGTGGGTCACCTGGACACACCACAACTCCCCATGGCTGCCATTTAGGAGAGAGAAAGGGAACTGGGGAAACTTGCTCCCCAGAAATAATGGAGAAGACAAACGCACCTTCGCTTCTGGGTTTCTTTCGCATTTCCATTCAATGAGACAGGATTTGGATGAGTCCTCATCATCCCTGCATGCTCCTAAAATCCTTTCCACATGCCTCCCTTTTCCCTCCAGAGTTAGTCTCACTACTGTGTTCACATGACATAAAAAACTACCTTCACTACTGCATCATTTTCAGATGCCCAAAAAGCTCTTTCTTTGCATAAATGCCTGAAATTTGGGGTAAAAATAATGAGGATTAATAATTTTATTCCTAAAGCACTCCCCCTGCTGATGGACTCTGAGAGAACTGTACTATATGTTGAAGTATATGATAAAATGTAGGAAGACATAAGAATGGTCACTGAACAAACCTTAACAACCTGTAAGAAGGATAAAATATGACAGTGAGAAGGGACTGAATCCTAAGAATAAAGAGCAAAGACTGTAGTAGGAAGACATGACTATGGAATAATCATAGAAAAAATTTGCTCAGAGGTAAGAGACCTTTCTCACATTTCTCAGTTACAAGAAAAAGTGATCTTTAAATTCAGTGCAGAGTGACTGCAGCAGCTTAGGACTGCTCCAGCACACTCCTCACCAGTGGAGTGTGGCATTCCCTGAGGTGGCAGTACCTAGTGGAGCTTGCTGCATGTGAAGGTCTTGGTGTGTGCTGAGGGAGTTCCATAGGTATGAGCTCAGGAAGGATGTTGTGAGTGCTGTCAGGGCTCCAACAGTCCCCAGCTCCTAAAAGCCCTTCCCTCCCTACACAAATCAAGCAGTTTCTTCTCAGGCAGCCCATGTAAAACAATCCTGTAACACACTAATGGCTAAAAGCAGAGGCCTGAGCAAGCATGCATGTTGACAGCTCTGAAACACAGAGAAAGGAGTGGAGAGCATGGGAGAGGTGTGGAAGGGGCCCTTACTGACAATCATGATAAATGTTTGTGGCTTTTCTTTCGCGCTTGGAAGTGTAACAAACACCAGGCTAAGCATTTGCAGGTATGAATTTGGGCAATCTTTATTTAAATTTTACGTGTAATACTATTGTGTGGCTTTAGTATTACAATCTGTTTCTACCTCTCCCTCTCCTTTTGCCCACTCCCCCCATCTCCCAGTGCAGTCAGACATGGAAACTACGGATGACCAGCTTCTACTGACAACTTTCCCATCTTTAGGAACAATCATGCATTTTTAAAGAACTGTAACTGTAGTTCTCGTAGTATTGCTTAAAAATGTATCCAGCTTTTATTTTCATACTGTTTTCTACAGTATCCANTGCCTAAATCAAGGCAGCATAGCTCTGCTTGCAGGATTTGAGTTCTGGTTCAATTCTGAAACAGAGTAAGATTCACATGGTTGTGATTCATATTGAATTTGAGCCTCAAATTTGAACATGCCAGCTTGTCATCAAGCTAGCTGCCTTTATTTTATTTTTGGCTTTTTCTCTGTCAGTGCAAGCTTCTTATATTTCAGACATATATATATTTTGCGAGGCAGCTCAGTCTGCTGAGCCAGGATCTTTCAACAAGGAAAGAAAAGTGCATTGCTTGATTCTTAAAGAAAGACGAAAACATTGCTTGCTTTTTGGAATACATCCAAACTGTCTGTGACACCTTAAATTACCATAGAAGTAGTGCAATTTGTAATAAATTGAACTATAAATGGGCTTTAAAATACACATAGTCTGATTAGCATGTGACCAAGTATAGCAGTCGATAGCAGACAATAACATATGCTGATACAATTCTACAGCTCTAGTCATCTCTAAGGATTTTCCTGAATCTTCTGTGTTTAAAAAGAATAATGGATTCACTGTTTTGCAGCATAATTCTCACTGTTATTGCAATGTCCCTCCTAATTGTGTCCATCTGGAATCTTCTGGAAGCAGTGGTTTGATGCTTTTTCAGCTTTGTTCCTCAGATCTCCATAGGCAACAACCCCACCACCATGACAAGAATCCTCAATCCCAACTTTTGACTCTGTCATTAAGATATTAAACAAGCAAGGAATCAATTAATATTTTACTGTAAGGAAGCCAAAATAGTTCAGATATTTCCAGAGTAATGGATGAACAAATAGAAAGATGGTTACCCTTTCCAGTTTTGTATCATGCCCACAATTTATCCTCTTATTACAGGCTGAAGGCTGTGGCAGAGATTCCCATTTCAGGCACCATGCATCACAGTCATGACTGTGTGGCTTGAGGACAAGCAGATTAAGATTAGAAACTGAGAAATTCGCTACCACCTCATGTCTGTGAAGATATGACCATTAAAAGAAGCTGTATTTCTGCTCTTCTTCTCTATCCCAGCCCTGTTGAATTAAGTGTGAACATAATGGGATGTGAACATAATGTGTGGCTTTGCTATATTCCAGAGTTCCAATCTGTGCTGGGAAAGCTTGCCCACTTTCCTCCAGGTGGGGTTCCCTTCCCCAGATCCATATTGAACATCCAAGATTAGCCCTGGGGAAAGCTTCATCGAATAGAAGTAATATTTTAGTATTAAACAGACATTTTTCTTTTTACAATAACTTTAAACTAGAGTGAAGAAAACTGAAAATTTCATCATGAAGCTGCAAACTGCTTTTCTGCAGAACTGCTTTTATTAAATTTGTCCATTTCTCACAATTACGGTAGAAATAATGAAAAGACCACGACTGCTAGGCTTTATGCTATTTTACTTGAAATTTCATGAGTACTTTTCATTATCCCTAGCACACAGAGAACTAAGACCTGCTTAAGCTACACTAATATATTGGAGGAGTCAAAAGCAGAATCTCATCTCTGCATCTCCTTGTCAACAAAAATAATGCAGTAAGTGCACATTACAACAATAGCACTTTGCTAATTTAATAGCACATATGTGAAATGTCATGTGTAGTCAGCATGCTTTGAACTATAAAATATCTTTATATGTTTAAAGGATAGAACCGTACAAGGTATTTCATGTAGCGTTTTATAGCATACCAATATATCTTTTAATACATGTGCCAGAAAATCAAAGAGGTGTTTGGACTGCATACTATGTGATGTTTTCATTAGATACTTTTAAAATGTGGTGGTGATTTTAGAATTTATCTCTCTATAGTATAGTCCATGGCCTGTCTCTTTTTATCAACAGCTTCCTTATGGCTAGGTGATGGTTTGAAAACTTGGGTTTGCTTCCAAAAAGCATAAGCAGAAAAGAGTTGTTCAAACTGAAAACAATTTTGCTAAATAAAGAAGAATGCTTCTATAAATATATATTAACTGTAGGCTTCCGTAGTTTATTTGTTTTCAGATTAGTTCTGCTTTTGTGTACTGGATACTGCAGAATACTGTACAAAATTCATCCCATTCATATGACTATTGAAATCAACACGATGGGATAATTATGAAGAGTTTCCAGCAAGTTATATGAGCTTAAATTAAATAAAAATAACACTAGGATAAATCAAGCTCCTAAGTAGATAATCCAAGCATCCTTTCCCCCTTCCCTTCCCTTCCCTTCCCTTCCCTTCCCTTCCCTTCCCTTCCCTTGGAGGCCTGGAGGATGATGATGATTAAATCTAAACAGAACTCGAGCCCAATACAAACAGAAGCCTGTCAGTTTTGGTTAAGTGATTTGAATACTTTCAATTGAAAAAAAAAAACCAAATTAGAGCAGGATTTGAACAGAGGAAGAGTCAGCAAAATCAGAAACAACTCACAACTTCTAACCACAGCCATCAGGGAGAATACAAACAAGTTTGTATTCCTTGGTTTGCTTTGTGTTTTGTTTTAGGAGATTTACAGACACCAGACTTTGATTTTTCCCAACCAGGGGTAGGTATACATTGAGTTTTTTAAGCATATACTTAGGATATTTATGGATACCATTTCCATTTCAAGTCAAAACAACACAGATCCTTCTCTAGTATGAAATGCTTGTCTCAGAGAAGAAATGCCAAGTAACACTGGTGATTTTCAAGTCACATTTGGGATCTATGCCACAGGTCAAACAGCTGTCAAATTTATGGGTACTCCAAATCAACAGACAAGGCACACATTTTCACATCTGTTTAAACCACCAAACCAACTGTTTTGTCTTTTGTTTGCTTGCAGACTAAGGCTCAAAATCCAGTCAAGGCTTTGTGCCCAAACCACGTCAGAACTATGAGTTAAAAGCATATCTGATGGTAAACTGAGGAAAGGCTTACAAAGTTGAAAAAATGGGACACCATTTTGGTCAAGTTCTACTTCAGAAAGAAGAAATCCATGATATACAGCCTGGCATCTGGCCTAAATTGTTTAATCTGTCACAAGGTTGACAGTTTTGGCATCTCTGCCTTTCATTGTCCCTTACAAGTTGGTAATGCCTGGGTTGCAGCCGTTCCTGCTCTGGAAGCCCTTCCCTACACGGAGGCCGTTCATCATTCTATCTCTAAGCAGCCTGAGGTCTCCTGCTTTATACACAGGGCTGCCCTTGGAGCAAAACAGAGAGTGTGCTGTCAACTATTTAACTGTTACCCAAATGAAACTCATATATTACAGTCTTAGAGTAAAAATAAAACAGAACAACACAGTTTTAATTGCTATTTCTATAATAAAATTGTGGCTTATTTATAAGTTGGGATTTTATTACCTACTGTAATTTATACACATTTTATCTGGAAGTTCATGGTGGGCAACAAAGGACTGCTTACATTTTTTTTTCCACGATTTTTCCATGAAAGCATAACTGCATCTTAAAATATGGTAAAGTAGTTCATAAGTGAAATGAAAAAAGCTTACATGGAAGATTACATAAAATACATCTGTCTTTTCAAACCACAGAGATATATAAACAACTCGTTAAAAACTGAAAAAGCCAAAGAAAAGGACAAAAGACCTTTTAATGAGAAGCCGTTTTGAACAGATATTTTTCTGCTTTTCAAAAGACAGGATGTTACATTGTTCCTAGGAAGATGATCTCAAATGATCAGGAAAAATACTAAAAATTTCAGTGAGCACTGTCCCTAAGACAGCTTATGCTAAAGCTTACAAAAAAAAATTGCAAGTGGAGATGTCATTTTAAATAGAATCCAGGCTCTTATTTTTCCATTGCAAAGAATTTTCTTATATGTCAAATGAAATTTTAAGATCACCTATGAATTTGCAACTGAACTCTTTACTGCCAAATCTGATTCCAATCCCTAAAATATCTGTTTCTGTAATATGGCCAGCAGTGCAGTTACTTCTAAAAGGTAGCCAGACATATTGGCAAAAAAATATATGTGGTTAATCAACTAAAACTATGTAGTAGTTTGGGAACAATCAATCAATTTCCAGAACCTTTAAGGCATGCAATTGCTGTGAGGATATCCAAGAACAATAGTAATACTAATGGCTAATGTACACAGATGTTTTTGAGATGGTCTTGTCTTTATGTTATTTTCAAGACACTTCTGCACAATTTTATTCTCTATTGTTAGACAAAAATAAACTCTCACAAATAAATTCCAGATAATAATACAAATGTAGAGGGTCAGTAGGTGTCACTTTGCACCAAGGTAAAATAAGCACTATAAAAAAGAGGTTTGTGTTCAGCCAGTGGTGTTTTCTTATTCTGTGCTTGCCCACATAAGGTCTTGGACAGGGACTTAAACAGGGACCTAGGCAAAAATGCAGAGAGCTGCATACAATGCTGGGATACTGAAAACTCTCTGAGTTATTCCTTGAGGCATCTTAGCTGGTAACTCGAAAGATGCTTCAGCAACTTGAAAACTGTTCTGTCTAAATGCAGAAAATGTCTAATTTTTAGTAAACAAAGCTGAGCTGCTCACTTCCACCTTCACACTTCAGCCTGCCTGGCATCCAGGAACTCTCTGCTAATTCCTTGAGGGGCTCATTAAAATACATTGCACAAAGTCACCCCTAAAACAGGGCAGTAAGGAACAGTAACCTATAAAACATAGTAGCACTTTCTGAAGTTCTTTAGAATAGCTAGGGAGGATTCCAAGCACTCTTATGCTCCCTTAATGCTGTAATACTGTGGTCTGAGCTCTGACCAGAGATGTGTGACCAAGGTTCACTTCCTGGCTTTATCTCAGAGGATTTTTAACTCCCGTTTACTACTTCCTGACTCTTTATACATCAGGTTGCTGGCTTCCATCCTGAGAGAGTTTTGTGTATGTAGATTACATTAAACTCTTCTTGGATAAATTAGCAGACTCAGCAGAGGAACCAAGAGATAGGCAAAAGCACCTGTGTGAGGACAGCATCTAATTCACTGTGTGTTCTACTGTAAATTATGGAATTGCCTTTAATCTCCTTAAAAACTCTTCCAAGAAATCTGTGATCAAAGTAGACATAATAGCCCTGTCACATGAAATGAAAGCCCAGATTTTTCCACTTAAACCACCGTAATCCTATTTAGGTCATCTGAGAATGAAGTGTTTGGGTTCTACAGTTTTGCTTTCCCTGATGAAACCAGCTGCTTTTCCACTCTAAAATCCTGATTCTGATGGAGGCTACTTGCTCCTTTGGTAACAAGCACTGCAGAGATGGTCTTCCCTATGACTGACACCATCTAGTTGTTTGGGCTTTTTACTGGCATCTGTGGGTACTGGATGGTGCCTAGCAGGCAGAAGAACTGAAAATGACTGAGGCATTTTTGTAAAAAAAAATCTGTAAAAAATTGTGCCAAACACATAGCTTTAATTTTCTGCATAAATCTGAGAACTTGCATCATTGTTAATATGATTTTTAAAATCAGTTTAAAATGTTTCCAAAGCTAATATGGTCACCCAGATCAAGGTGGAAGATTAGGTTAAACTTCACCTGAGTATTTCGGAAACACAACTTTCATGACATAAAACCCAATTCTTTTTTCATGCTTTTTCTCTTGCCATTATTCCATTTGTTTCAGAGGTCACAGTTCAAACTTTAAAGATTTTCAGGTGATTTTGATTCATATTTCCTTGATAAACTTTAATAAAGCAGATCAGATTACTCTGCCTATGAGCCAGTTAACCGTACTCCTATTTATTTGAGAAGCAGTTCTTGTTTTCAGATATGTAAAAATATTTTATAACCTCGAATACTTTTTTTCTTTTCTCTTAAAGGTTAGCAGCAATTCTCCTGTATGTGGAACATTTGTGATCCCAAATCATTAACAGAATCTGTGTCTAGACTAAATACTACATTTTAAAGCAAAGTATTTCCAAAACCAGCTACTCGTCAATTTACATACCCAGGCTTAAATTTTAGGTGTTTGTTTCCACTGTAGCAGATGATGATGTCATTAACACCTAAATCAGGACAGAAAAATGCCTGGTTTTAGGTGTTAGTGACATCATAACTAATTCAGGGAGCACATTGCACCCAGAACTTCTAGGCCTGGCAAGAAAAAGAACTGATGTCAAAACATACTTACTTGTGTAAAAGATACTCATATCTAAGACAAAAACTAACCAAGATCTCACTGTGGAGATCTTTAAAACTTTAAGAAAATAAGTTTAAAATATATATATATATTGCTGTTCACAAAGAAAAGGGTTAAAATATGTGTAAAACATATGTTTTGGTGTTTTGAAGTGGTTTGCTTCTAACAATAGAACTGCACACTCATCAGTGGTCATGGGATAAATGTGGTTTGGGGGATCTGTGTTATGCCAAGACTCAAAGCATTTAATATGAGCTTTGTTTTGGAGCAATGGCAACAGCAAAAGTGAGCTGACATGCAGACAGTGGTGACTTCGAGCTTCTGAAAGCTACATGATCACTTAAGATCCAATGCTTCAAAAAGTCCCGTGTGACATGAAAACATCTGACCCACTAACCAGCTGCAAGACTTTCCCAGACTCTCATCAGCAGATGTACCTTCACAAGCTCTGCTAGAGCCCAAAGGAGGGTAAGCTCCCTTCCTGCACAAGTCTTCTGCAACTCTCAGTGGGCTGTGCTTCACCTCTTTGCATAAATTGACTGGTTTATACAATAGGCCTACAATAGTTAGCTAGCATAGTATGGCAGAAAGCACAACTACACAATTATTTTCCAAATGCAATGTTCATTTTACACAGACTTAAATATTGTGTGGCTATGGATATAAATCCAAACATTTAAGGATATATATTCTATCAATTTCTTATTATATGTATTCTCCATTTTGTGTGCCCCTGCATATATTCACACACTTGCAGAGCTACCCATGTTATTTGCACATTTTCCCTGTTCAGTTTTAATCTGTTGGGCCCCAATTCCTACTTGTAATGGGAGATGATGTTCAACACAGACACAGAGCCCTCAAGAGTTTTGACATCTCTTAATCCAGACCCATCTTTTCCTCTCTAAGGCTCCCTGCCCCTCACCCATACACCTTACAACTCTGCAAAATATGGCCAAGCTACAAAGGCTGGAATAGACTAAGAAGAAATTTGGGATCATTGGAGAAAATGAAAAAAAGAGATCTAAGAGCCTTTGAGTGGCTCGGCTGCTGCTGTCCTGTGTCATCTCTTGAAAGTAATGAAAGGAGATAATGTTATCTTGTTTTTGCATGAGACTCACACTTTGCTTTACGTTAAGTTCAGGTGAAAATTGTAGGATTGACAAGACCAGCAAAAGCAGGTCATCAGCACAGCCTGAATTTGCTTGCCTTACTCAGACAAGTTGATACCCTGATGTTAACACATAGTAAAACCCCATTATTCCCCATACATTAAGTGCTTGCAGGCTTAGGTGTCCCTTTGGAGACTTAAGTGCTTCAAAACAAGTAAATAGTGAGGAGAGACAGGAAAGGACAGAAAAATTTCTGATGAAGCATGAATGGAAAAAAGAGTGGCAATAACATCAGTTGTTGAAGCACCTTTTATGATCATGATATAAGGTCTCACCCATCTGTCATTTCATTTAACAGCAGAAGGTGGGGGCAGCCCCTCCATGTCCAGTCCTGTAGTCTGCATATTTCTTTAACCTTTAAAATCACTTCCGCAATTTCTTTTAAACAGGGATTACCAAACTGGCAACAAACTATAAAAGTAAATGCATTTACAATATGCCCTCCAGATAGCTTTACTGTCACGGAAATAGTTTTGCTGTGACCATGGGCTGTAGGAGCAAGAAGCTGGCAAAATTACATGGTTTGCAATGATAAAATTCAGGTTTCAGCCAAACATTTTGCTTCTAACCTACAGCCATCTCAGCTGCGAAGTGCTTATTAAGTTCCTTTCGTGACCACAGGACCTGCAGTTTGTAAATGCTGCAGGTGTGAAGGCATTGTGTGGCACTTTTAGACTAGTGAAAGAAGATTGTTATTCATGGGTGAAATATGCCATTTATTCAGTGGAAGAGGAGTAATGTGTGTGGGGGTGGAGAGTGCAAAGCTGATGATAGACATAAATAGAAACAGACTTCTATAGAGCAGCTCAGCCATTCCATTGTATTGCTGCTTCAAGCTTCTAAGACTCCCCACAATGGCCAAGCACTGGGATTTTTTCTCTAATGGCACAAACTTGCTGTGTCTCCTGCCACTAAACTATTTTTAAAGTTTACTTAATCTTATTTAATTGTTATGGAGTAATGCTAATAGTGCCAGACCATACTAAACCAGTGAATTGTATATCTTTTTCTATATCTTTCTACAGAGTTGAATGTGATTAGACTGTCAACCACTCTCATTCACATAGGAATACATCCCCAGAAAGTTGTGACTGAGAGTAGGCTTCATAAATACAGTATTGTTTTAGAGTCATATACTCAGGTTGAGGGAGGACTTCCGATGGACAAGTGTATTTTTCTGCTTCCAGTGAGATCCTGACAGTGTCTCTGATGTATTACTATGAAGTTGTTAAGATAGAATATATGAATGTTTACTGAACTTTTTTTGCCGGGCCAGCAATGTAAAAAGTACATTACAAATATACAAATTACATCAAAAATGTAGATACACTATATGTAACAAAGGGCAGAACACTGAAAAATTATATTTAAGAGCTACACTTAATCCCTCATTTTTAAATTTTCTTTTCTAATTTGGCTACAGGCATGTGGGAGTCTGAATTTTTCAGCTCCAAGTGTGCTGCATTTTTAAGTCAACTGTGGAGGGGGAAGTAAATACGCATTGGGTTGTAATGCTGGCTGACATATTGAAGTATTGACAAACCCCACCAAGAAAAAAATAGCAAGCACATCAAAGTAGATGATGTAGACAAACATCTAACATGACTTAAGTTCTAAGACAATTTTTTTCTTTAGAGAGAAGTTCAGAAAACGGAAGTGACTTAACACTGAAACAGCTCCAAACTGAGTAACACAGCAGATTCCTTGCTTAGACCTCTTCTACATTACTGGCAGCTGCTGAGTAGACAATAATATTTCTCATGACTAACATTAAATGGAGAATATTCTATCCCTATGAAGCTGGGAGAAACTCAAGCAACATCTGAATTCACCTAGTATTCAAATCGAAGGGCGGGGGAGGGTGTCTCAGCCAAGGCACCGGCTTATTTTCTGCTAGATCATGAAATCTTTACAATTGTCAGGACCTCAACACCTCATTCACAAGACATGGACGTGATTAAGTACGGACTCAAGGAGACTAATACCTCCTCTCCAGTTACCAGCACACATCCCCCTGCATCACTCGCAAGACCCTAGGCATTGATGGGAGCAAATACTGATCAGCAAGATTCCAGCAAATCACCCACAATAGCACTCAAGTTGGAAGATAATAGTTATAGCAAGAGGAACAACAATGGTACATTCATTTTTTAGCGAAGGGGTTTTTTTTAGCATTTAAATATGTAACAGTACATTACAAGCCTGAATCAAAAGACAAGTGGAAGAGAATTTTGAACTCGCATTTCTTTCAGACACGCATTACTTCAGGCATTTGAAGAAAGTGTCGAACAGCTTCCCCACCCACTTTCTCAAAGTGGAGGAGAAATTGCTCTCAAATGTTGGTTATAAACTTGTAATCTGAACTCCAGCCACTCGGCAGGGCTGCAGAAGAATTTACGATGTGCTAAATATTTCCTTTGTTCTTCCCAGTGGTAGCCTGCTGTAGCAATTAGAAAGCAACTGACTGCACATGTAAGCTGTGGCTCTTTTCTGAAGAATTGTTGATAATTGTTGGAAGCCTTCCTAAGCAGGACTTGCTCTGCTAATAGCGCAGTACTTTAGGTGTGTCTGCATTATTCGTCTGTATGATTTTTTTATCATCTTCTAATCTTAGTCTATCCTCTAGGTACCTTAGTACTGGGACAGAAAGCAGACGCAACTGTCGACCATTGCTATAGTTCAGTCATTGCTGCATGAATATAATACAAAATAAAATGCAATTCTTCTTGATTCTAACAAAGAAAGCAAAGTCCTAAGCCATTCTGTTGCATGCTGAGAGCGCAGGATATCAAACCCCACGGTGGCAAATTTGATGTAAGCTTGCCATGGAGGAAATTGCAAAGAAACGTGTGCTGGAAAGACTGCAGGTTTTGCAAACAGGAAAGATGGCTTTAGGAGATATCCCCCACCAGCATCCATTGCCTTAGCCATAACTACAGACAAGGTAATAAGCAGGGCAAAGTAGATAAAAGGAGGACATGCTGATGGTGGAGGCTGCTAGTGGGAAGATGATAAACAAATGCACTGAGCAGCGACACCACTGCTCTCCTGGGAGTGAAAGCTCATGGTGAGGAATATGTTAGTTCTGCTGGGTGCAGCTCTAGCAAGCCTTTTGCTGCTGGTCACCTCCTGCCCAGGGCTCAGTATGCAGGTGCTGGCCAGGAGCCAAGGGCAGCCCCACAACCTTGATGCCTGTGCTGCCTCTGCAAAAGAAGTTGAGAGCAGCGAGGAAGCCGGAGGGAAACCTTCCTCTGTGTGCCAGCAGCAGGATCCATGGGATTTGGCCTTGGAATTCCTGTGGAGTCTTAACCACTACATCAAAGTCAGCTCCTTGGCATTTGTATGCTATTGCTTAGCCCCCTGGCTTTCCTAATCCTGGGGATGGTGTACCATATTTTCCCTCTGAAGCCTGAGGGAAACACAGTTCCCTAGTCAAAAAGCAGCCAACATCCATTGAAAAGACAGCAAAATACCACCTCTGGCAGGTGACCTTCAAGGTAAACCACTGGATGTACAAGTTGAAAGCAAGCTTTCACATCCAGGCTTTGATCAGAGCACGTGCTTCTCTGCAGTGGCCTTCACCCTGTTATACCACCTGGCAATGTCTGGAATCAAGTTATTTATAGCCTATACAATGAGAAGTCAAATGAGTTGGATGGTTCAGAGTTTTGGTAATGAGATACAGAGATTTCTGTTTTGGGCTTGCTCGGTCAGACTCAGGCTGGACTGGTGTTAAGGAGTGGAAGTCATTGCCATCCAGTTGTTCCTCAGCAATATGTGTGAGATGGACTTTGTTTGTGCACCCTTCCTCTGAAGGCTCTGCAGACAAGCCAAGGAGGAAAGCAGACTGAATACTCTCTTTCTTCCCTAGATTTAACCCTTACCAGGCAGAGTATGATGCTCCAGAGCCAGTGCTTTAATACCTCCCTAAGAATTTGGTGAGACATGGTTTCCAGAGCAGATCCAAACTCCTTGTGATGAAGCTGGCAGAATGGATCCCAGCTTGTGCTACTGCCTCTTATACACTAAGTGTAACCGTGAATGAAGAGACTCTCCAGACAGCACTCACAGCTATAGCCATCTGCCACAAGAATAAGTCATGCTTTTACTCTGTGCTATTGCACTGGCTGTGGTATTTCAAACACAGCCCTGCCATCAATTCTTTCTTTCAAGACAACAACCAGTTTACATCTTCACCTGACCAGTTTCTCATTGCTGTTATGAACTTGTATTTCTTTGGATTTTTAGGGCAAATTAATAATCTTTGAGATCAAATGTGAGTGCTCAAACCTCTGTGCCAATGTGAGTGCTGAATATTGTTGTGGTTAGTTATCACAGAACTAAAGGTTCATCATCCTGACACTCCAGTCTCATAAGATGTCTTGAACCATAACCCATCCTTAGCTGCCATTTTACAAGGAAAATCCTGGTGATCTCATCTTTTTGCAATTTTACTAGTGAAATGAATAAAAACTCAGTATTCTCCTCCTTTTGTGTCATCAGCAAAATATTTGTATATGTTTCCTGGATCCCTTTTAATATTCAGCTTTCTCATATATAAAAATAAAGATATACCAGGTGATAGGAAGAAATCAGAACAAGGTACAAAATTCAGTGGGAGTTGAAAAGAAAGGTAATTTAGAGGCAATATTCAAAAGACTGCAATCAACACATAGAACCAAGGGGATCTATTTGATATTCCTAGTGCTCATTTATTACTTGTTTCTTGGAGATGTGTGCTTCTGTCTCAGCTTTATATTGCAGGAACACTGACATCACAGGCATTCCCTCACTTCTTTTTTTTCTTGCTTTGACCTACTGAGAGGAACACTTTTCTGCAGGCTCTGCCAGCGTAAGAGGATATCGCTTGTCTCCTGGACTCTAACTTTCCATCAAACTGCAGTTGTAAATCTAAGCACTAAATTGATTAATTTTTAGCACTATGTGTTAAGGCTGAGCCAACAAGGCCAAAATACGATTAACTCATTTAGTACCACAGACACATTGCGATAGTCCTTGCTGCACAGAGCTTCTAATTCAAACAGGTAAGACAAACCACAGGTGTAAGGGAAAACAGAGGCAAAGTGAACAAGATAACTCATCTAAATTCTAGAAAGAGCTCAAAATAACACAGTAACATTTAACAATAATCACCAAAAGATCTAAATGAGATCCTATATTTTGGCTCTTTTTTAGCAGAACTGCATAAAGATCTTTGAAAGACGTGTTACGTACTTCCTCTTATACATAGATTGTCAGTGTCATAGCATTTATATAAGTAGTCTCTTACCCAAGGATTTTAAAAAACTACCATTTAGTGCAACCTCCCATTCTCCAATGCTTGGTTAAATACTGATCTCAATTTACATACTGAAGCCTAGAAAGTCAGGAGACTGGCTTAGCATTCTTCTAGAGAATTCAAGCCAAGGCAAGATTCCAGGAGCAACATGTGTGGTTTTGCCTACTCAGTAGGTGACATTTGCTTTGCATTCTACTGACCTATTTCGTAGTTATTCAGTGTTGGGGTCATCACTCTCAAGGCTTAAAGTGTGTTGTTTTAGGCTCAGAGGTGTAGGAAAACTGGATGGAGACAGAGGAGGAATAAGTCACTGTCTTTCACATGAAAGACAGAGCTGTGAGAGTGGCAGAGAAAGCACAGGTTAGTATGACAGCAGTGATTTAACAGCTGGTGTGATGAAAGAAAAATCCTTCCCATTAGTTTTTTAAGGTAGCTCTGATAAAACATGGTCATATCATTTATTTTTACCTCACTGATCACTGCATTTAGAACATTAGCAAGAAGCACTGCAACAATGAAATTAAAGTTATCAAAGTGCTGCTAAATTTCCTCCACTTGAACATCAGCTAGAGTCACAGTAACTTATGCCAACAGGCTCTGATTATTTTTATACTTTGTTTGACAGACACTTCTGGAAATGTCTTCTTGTTTTACGTCGTCAGCAGAGCTCTCAGGCTAAGTTCCTTACGTATCTCTCAATGCTGCTAAGCTGATTGGCATTTACTTGTACCCCCTCACTGTAAGAATCGTGGAGTCTGACTTGGCAAGAATCATCTCCTTTTTTTTTTGATTTTGTTTTGAGCAGAACAGCTGCCTTCCAAACTTAAGCCCATCCGGTCTTATTTGAAAAATGAAGCAGCAAAAATTATAATCAGTTCTCACTAATTAGAGGAAAGTTGTGCATAAACAATTGAAAGGTCTTTTCATGCTTATGGCCTGACATTTCCACAAAAAGCTTAATTGCTTGCATGGGCCTAAAGGGTTATGTTCTTTTTTTAAGTTGCATATGCTCTCTGCCAAATACTAGCTTGGACATGCTGTGAGTGATTTTTGGATCACCAGCAGCTCTTGCTATTTTAGGCTCTGTCACAGCTTGAAATTGTAATTAATTTTGAGGATCCTGACAATCATAATTATGACCATCCTGATTTCTGATAAGGCTCACTTTACTTTNTTTTGTAAGGTGTCTTTTTTTTTTTTTTTTTTTTTTTTTTTTTTTTTGGTAGGAAATCTTCATGTTTAGTATTGGGGAAAATTCCATACTGCAAACTATCACACTGCAATAAATGTTTAATTTAAAAATTAAACACCTGCCATAAAGTTGGGCAGGAAACATGGTTCTTGTACCGTGAAACTTGTAAAGTTTTCATAAATGTTCCTGTCATGAATTCAAGATTCTCTGAAGCTCTATTCATAACATCATGTAAAGGAAAAGCCAATCCAAAGTGATTTGTCATTGCAGTTTTGGATGCTTAGGATGCATAAAAGAGACAATTACAGGTTTTTCCAGGTGGAGCCATCTATATTTCTGTAAAAGTAAACACTAACTTGAGCTGACTCTTTAGCCAAGGCTTTCTCTGTCCCCGATTAAGTTGTGTTTTGCTATTCTGGGGTTTCTAGCACTCTCTTTTCATCATATCCCTCGGCTTCTCTCTAGTTTTGGTTAGGAAATCAAGTTTTGCACCTGAGAAATCCCCAAAATATTGTACTGAACTGGTGTTCAATTGAGAGTTTCCATTCCCTTGAATATTTTCCCATGGCATAAAAAATATAAAGTTTTGAAAAATTCTCATTTGTTTCCTGAAACTTAAAAATCATTGTGTTCTTTTATGACAGGTGAAAGTTCATGATTCTTACAACTTCGAGTATGGCTTACATTTTGACTTCACATCATTGGCAATTTGTAATAGTAATAACAGCAGTAGTACTTTTCCTTTCTGTTTTTTAGAGACATTGAACTAAAAATTCACCAGAGTTGGGTAGAGAAACAAGTATAGAGTGAAAAGAAAATATATGTTGGACCTTTGGATTCACTTCTGATGGCCCTGGGAAATAACAGTGTCCCTTGACTGCTCTGTGGCCCTTGAAGAGAGAAAAAGCAGACTGCATTTGCCTAACTGCTTAAGTAAGGACATGCGTCACGCTGTAGTCACTGTCACTGAGATTTATCCTCCCTCTTTAGCAGCTCCCATTAATAGCAGAAGGAATGACACAGTTACAAAAGGGAGGATGTCCCTTCTGAAAGAATACTGCTGTGTGTTATTCGAAACACAACAGTCAAGGCCAGCTTGTACCTTGCAGGTTTTGGCTGATTTAGGATACTGCAGAGCCTCAATGTAAGTAAGGAAGCAGCTCAAGGAGCTTCCTAGGGTATATATTCCTAGCCTGAGACGACACCTGGTTAAGGCAGTGAAGACAGACAGTTCTGTGAATAACCCTGCCTGTGAAAACAGACAATTTGGCTGTCCCAAAGTTCAAGAAAGAGAGGAAAGCAATGCCTACCTTCTTGTCTGATCCAGGTGCAGTTCATCACTTGGATCAAGAGAAGTCTTCTCTATGTTCACTCTGCACAGCAACACCAATTCTACCTGCTTTCATAGCATCCTTTTGTTTTCCCTTGAAAAAGAATTAACCTTTAGGATACAAAATGTAGATCTGCTTTCTTATTTGTACCATATTCAAACAGTTTTTCCAGGAGCCCTAAGCCCTAAGATCATGCACATTTGAAAGGATTATTTTAAAGTTTTTTTAAAATAAATAATGTGAATTTCCAGCTCCTCTTTCTTCACCAAGAGTCCTCTGGCGCAAACTAAGTAGATACTAAATGCTGGGGTAAAATCACCCTCAGAAACAAACAGGCAATGAAAAGATCCCATTACTTGTTAGGGTTTCTAAAGGAACTTTGCTTGAACTGGATTTTGTTTGAATCCAGATTTTTCTATACCCAGAACTAGTAAGCCTAGTTAAATATTTACTGAACAGAATTAATGCATTTGAAACTCTCTGCATTTTATTTGGGATTGGCAGGGGAGCTTGGAACTTACCAGTTTTATTCAGTGAAAAACTCAGATCTAAACATGCCCAGTTTTCAGGTCTAAGCATAGATGTGAGATAGTCATAGGTGATGTCACAGATCCACTTCAGAGCTACAGCCATGAAGAACCTGTCTGTCAGAGAGATTTTATAACTTCTTTCTCAGTTTTTGTTCAATCCTATTTAAATATTTTATTTTAAAATTTTTAAACAGCCAAAAATCTGCTGTTGGATATGCCCAGAAACCCTTTTTTACAGGACTAAGCAGGTTGCTAATTTTCTCATTCATGAAGCTCAATGGGATTTGCAAATTTGTCATAACCTCACTGGGTTCTTCAATGAGATTTGCTCCGGTAACCAGCTCTTTAATACCTTTAAATATTCAAGTCCAGCAAAACTATAACCACCAAAGAGATTAGTAGTGGTAACAATATTTATGCAACTTTGGTTCTAACATTTATCTGCCTATTACATACACAAGGCTACTGTCTGTCCTAGAATATTAATTCCCTCCTCTTAAAACAACTCCAGGCTTTCAAATGAAGCCATCACTAGTAGTAATACTGGAAACCAGGGTTTCCTTTCTTATCTCAGGTGGTCTGACAATATGTTTGATTGTACTCAAACATGTTCTTTATTTAGGCCAGTATATTAGAATATCTATTTTTCTCTCCCAGTGTAGCCTCTAGACTGGCTGTTGTAACATTTTCTTGAGGATTAAAAAGAAAATATTGAACCCAGAGGGAAGTGCTGAAGCCACTGGGTGACTAATGATAAAGAAAGAATGAAGATGCATGATAGTCATCAGCTCTAAGACTGTAATTATTGAAATGCTTCTTTAGATATTCCACTTTATTTCACATATAATTTTTATAGTGTGTACTTGATTAAGGAGCAAGATAGTGAAGTTTCACAAAGATACTTCAGTGTCAGGTTCTGGGTACTTGTCCTCTTGTCTTCTTCCTCTTCACAGCCGTCCACTCAGTGTAAATGTTCCATATCAAGACTCACTTCACTCACTTGTATTTTAATTTCAGCCTCAAACTATTGCACTGCACAAAGATTAATACACATTCTGAAATATCTGAGAAGCTTCTGGCATGCTAAACATCATACGCTGTGGATCTCTGCGTATGTGTTTTGTCAAGCCTGCAGATTCTGCTGCATACAGCCTCTGAATGTGACTGTGCAAAGCCTTTGGGGGCACCTCACCAGTAACAGTGATAGATGTAAAAAATAAGCATAGCTACACAAGCACAGCTCTGAGGCCAAACATCCTGTTTCTTGTGCTTTCCCATGTATTTCCAGCTTGGGGGATTCCTGAAACATAAGGAGTTACCACCACCTCCCTCTATGAAGTCCTCAGGAAGGATTAAACAACTAATCCTTGATTGTCAAAAAAAGGAAGAGAAGATACCTCTTCCAGTTACCTTACTCTAGGAGGGAACACCTCCAATCCTGCTGCCCTACAGCCAGGGTAAGCATCTGTGCCCTAGAAAGTCCTGACACCTATGACACACACAAAGCTCATTGTGCCACCTGCTGCGAATTCCCCCAGGCCCCGAGACAGATAGGCACTGCCACGGAAAGAATTACAAAGCCAAAGTTTCTTTTTATGCTTTGGCCCTAGGATGCTTGAGATTAGGCAGAGCACCACCCTGTGCTGCCAAGGAGCCCTTTGCAGGCTGAGCCTTTAGAGTACAATTTCTCTCCAGCTGTAAATGTGTAACAGGCGACTTAGGAGGTAGCCACTTAATTGTCCTGTAGCTAGTAACTCTCTGTTCTGGTCATTAAAACATTTTATATACTACTCAGAGTATGTACATTGTAGTAGCAATTATATTGAAATAGATAAAATAAAACAGACTGATAAACTTGATTGTTTGTTTTCCCTTACTTTTCCTTCCAGACCTGCTATAATTGTTTGCAATCACAAAAAAGAGTAGCAATAATACTGGTTAACAGGGTTGCTGTTAAGGCATGGAGTGGATTCTCCTCAAAGCTCATGACTGAATTCCCATATATCCTGAAACAAAGCTCCCAGTCTTTTTGTAAAGGGAGAACACTCCATTTTGTACCTATCTTATGCGTGCCTTGTCCCCTGAGAGGTATTATGCTGGGGATTGGTCTTCAGATCTGCCATGGAAATCTTCTTTAGAACATTCTCTGATTCTTCAGAGTTCTGTTTGGGCTCAGAATTTTGCGTTACATTGCAACTCTCACCAGTACTTCACTGTGGTTGCACTACATGCCCGAAATCCTTGTGGTACAAACCCAGATGCAAAGCCTTTCCTCCTCTATAGAAAGAGTCTGCTCAGTATATCCTATACCCGGTAATTTGCTTTCATTTTAATCTAAATTATGCTCAGCCTACTTGGAAAGTTGTGGAGAAATGCTAGCTGAGTAACTGAAATAAAAGCATTTAAAAATACACCCTATTTATTTTACTTGAACACGTTTAGTAAGATAAAATGGTCCCTCAAATAAAATGAAACAAAACAAAACAAAACCCCTCAGTAGTATTAAATATTTTGTTCTCACAGGAATCTAACCATTCACTAAAACATCAAATTATTTTTATTATTATCATCCATATTGTCACACGTATAAGATTTATAGACTTTAAATCTAAAAGGGAAAATGATGGTTGATAATCTCAAAAGGACATAAATTATATAATTACATATAGCTGTAATTCATGAGCAAAATAATGCTTTTCACTATAGCACCGGGACCTGCTTAGAAAGATACAAAGAGATGGTGCAGGTTTTCTTTCCTCAGGGAGTTTGTTCCAATGACAAACATCCCTTACATATAAAAATATGTGGGTTTCAACCTCAATGCATTTAAATATTACACATTTGTTCTTCCTAATTCTTTTTCCTACCACATGCAGTACGTATCTAGTTCTTCTGTTTACTCTGAACATCACCAAACATCACTGAACATCAACAACATGAAGTGCAACACCAGTGGTCTCCACAAATGCTTAAAACCAATTGGATTTTCTGATGTGCTCCTGGAAGGAGATCTTTTTCCAACTAGTTTAAATTATGCCAAAGTCCAAGGCTCTTGCAGAAAATGTCTTGCATGAAGTCAAGGACAACAAAAAAGTTCTAAGATTTGAAAAGCCACAACTAAATAGGAATTAATATCTTGAATTTATGAATAAGCAAAGATAAAGATTAGAAAAGTATTGCAAAACAGCCTGTGAAATCATTACTTAGCTCCATTATCCATTTATTAGTAAAGAAATAAAGGGCGTTGCGCTTACTAACTGAAATTATCAAGTACTCTTAAATATTCGCAAAGAAAATGAGAAACTTATCCCTAACTTCAAGCTGGCACCAGAAGGCATCTAGCTTGTTCTGTGAAGAGGGATCAGTTACATGTTTATTTTTAGGCTGTGAACCAGGATGACAAAATGTGGGCCCATAACTCGGATGGGCTCCCAACTCTTGCTGCTGGAGTATTGCACAACAGTCTCACACGGAGCATGTGGCTGCCCCCTGCTTTTCAGGGTAAGAATGCAACTGCTCCTCTGTGGCTACCCCAAACAGCAAAGGTGTCCAAGCAAGCCTGGCATAATGTAGCACTTCAACTTATCTTCTGAGAGCTAAAGCTGAAGGTCTAACTCTGCAGTTATTCTATTCTATAAACATGATATTTATATTTATTCAGTTAGCCTTTTAGACCCTCTTTTTTTTTTTTTTTTCATTTCCGTTAGTTTTATTCTGATACAGACTTTTTTTTGTTGGGTTGTATAACAACTTCTACTTTTTGAAACAACTGTGTATCATATAGTCACAGAGCAACATGAGAGAATCCATCCAGCCTCAAGACCCATGTTCCTCACATCCCAGTCTGGCTTTCAGCTATTATTTGCTTCCTACTTGCACTTGGGAAGGGCCATGGGGAAGATTAAAGGCTGTGCCACAGTAGAGACACATTGCCTAGATGACACCCCTCTACTTAAAGAGGTCTTGATAAAGGTAAATTCTAAAACAGCATCATGGGTCTTCCTTTTTTCTCTCATAAGCACCTGGAAAATCCCCATGTGACTCTTATTTCTAACATCACCTGATGCTACCTTTCTCCTGCCTAAGTTTTTGTCATCTCTTTGATCTTGGAACCAGAATCAGGGCTCAAACATTATAAAATTAAGCAGTGGCCTTATGCTACTGTTTTCCAAAGAAAAAGGTTTGAGGCATCACTGCACCTTTACAGGAATACTCTTTTACTGAGCCATGGTTTTTCTAGTTGGATGAGGAATGAAATTAACTACACATTTTGCAATTCTCACATCAGCAAAAGCCACATATTGAGAATTATCAAATTCATAGACTCACAGAATCATCAAGGTTGAAAGAGACCTTTAAGATCATCTAGTCTGACTGTCAACCCAGCACTGTCACTGTAACCTCTAAACCCCTAAACCACATCACCCAGAGACAGATCCAGATCCACCTCTAAAGCACCTCCAGCTGGGCAACCTATTCCAGCGCCTGACCACCCTAACAGTGAAAATTTATTTTCTAATATCTGATCTGAGCCTCTCCTGTCTAAGGCCATTCCCTCTGGTCCTCTGGCTGCAGGCACAGCAGGAAAGACTGGCTCACACCTCACTGCAAACTCCTTTCAGGGAGTTGTAGAGAGTGATGAAGTCTCCCTTGAGCTTCCTCTTCTTGAGACTAAACAAATCCAGCTCCCTCAGCTCCCCTCATACACATGTTTTCTAGACCCTTCACAGGTCATGTTGACCTTTGCTGGATCTATGTCAGCTCATGCTTGGATTGTGTCAGGGGCATGCTTGTGGAGAAAATCATGGTATCCCTAAGACAGCTGCTTTTCCAGCAGCTTCATGAAAACCAGTAGTTTCAAAACCATTTGTTCATACTGAAAATTCAGTAGATGCAGATTAACCTGGGGAAGGGATGCCAAAGGGTCCTGTTAGCATGAGCAGCCTCTGCTGTGTGATGAATGTGCTATTATAGGCCAGTACAGCCCTCCAGTCAGACTGGACCACTGTGGCTGCAGTTCATTATTTTCCTAAATATTTCTGAGCCTATAGAAGTTGAAGAAGTTTCCTGACAGGCTCTGGTTGTCGTAGTTGGAGGAAAGTATTCAGAAATTATGATGATACTTAATTTTTAAAGGAAGAGGCAAGGAAAGAGCACATAGATATTCCTTCTTAAATAAGAAGTGGGCAGAATGTGTGATGGGTCCCAGCCAGGTCCTTAATAAAAAGGATGATGTCTGTGTTCCCCAGAGGGCTCATGACACCACTTTGGAGTTTGCACTCAGCAAGAAGCAGCTCATATTGCACACCGCATGACACTGGAATAGGACTAACAAACATCAGGAAGTCCCCAACGGCTGTGAATTTGGCAGCGCTGTTTCCACAGGCCCATTGCAGTCAGTGTTCATGGACCTTCTGAGAGTACTTGGGCCCAGTTTCAAACAGATAACAGAACTCTGCCTTTTTGATTTAAGTCACTTCACTATTTCAAGGAACATGGAAATTGAGATAATGCAGGTTGCCTCTGAAGCCCAAGGTGCACCTTGACTAAATCATAGGGAGCTGAAACTTGTACAATGACTGCCTGGTTTAAATAAGATCATTAACATTCCTCACTAGCAATCATATGCATGCATTCATATTAAAATTCTAATAAAAATATTCAAACCACATCTGGGACCTAGTATTCTAGGTCGGCACGACTATTGCAAATTTTCAGCTAAGCCACTGACTTCTCAAAAAGAGTTTCTAATGGAAATGTTGACAGGCCATTAGCTAAGTACAGTGGTGAGAATGGCACTGACCATGAGACAGTTTAACAAATAATAAAATACTAGCAAACAGATGAGCCTTTAAGCCTATTCATTAGGCTCACTTTCTGATGAGTTAAAACAGACTGCTTATTTCTTGTCCATAAACACCCCCAGGCAGTGGAAATCTGTCACGGATAGGGCTGGTGTGACAAAGTTTGTTTAGTTCTAGAATACAGTAGTCAGAAATATGCAAGAAACCACATATGGTGACATAGCACCCTTAAGTCTGTAAAGTTAGAGGGAAATTTTCTGGTTAAAAATTCTGATATGTTATAATAGTGTGTGTTATCCTACTAAAAATTAGATATCTGTGGGACTAGTTTAGAACAATGGGACTGCTAGGAATATCATTACTAAAAAGTGAAACCATTGTCTGAAACGGTCTCCGGCTGGAGGGTTGTGTGGTGGGAAAATATTTTAACGGGGTTTCCTATTAGTGTGATTGTTTCCAAGATGTAACACTCATACTGGAATACAGTGGAATGTTCACCATGTGTGTCTCTCTAATAGATGGTAAGTACTTCATGGTGATTTTGTTTTTAAAACCTCCTCTTTCTGATTTTTGCTCCATAAATTCACAGGCTAACACAGCGTGTGCTTACATGATGTATTTACATTAGAGAAGCAAATGTTAGAGAGCAGGATAGGCAGATCTGTGGAAAAAAGAGGAAGCCTCAGAACTTAACATATATACTGAAACAAAAGACTGCATGATATAGCTCATGGCATCCAAAGCCAAGCCTACCCCTGCCAACAGCTCTTAGCCAAAACTTTTTAGCCTGCAAATCCTGACAATTTGCAACTACTCACACAGAAAATATTTGCAGTATAGATCTGCAAGCAGACAAAACGTAGGTAAAATCTGGCAAAAGAAGGAGGGGAAAAGAAGTAAACTGGCACGTTTTTATTAGTTAAATTCTTCTATCACTTGCCCATTGGTCATAGTATATAAACTTGTACCAAAGAGGTACCATTAATAGATTTATTTATATAGCAGTATGTTCAAATTCCATTTTATATATATGGAGTGGATTTCTATATTGATGGTGGATTTCTGTGCAACATAGAAAATTATACTATGATTTCATAGTTTTGGTGTTAATGAATGCTATGTTATTTCCATGTTACAATATTTATGCCTAAGGTTTCTTTTACCCTTATATTTTTTCCAGCCCTGTGAAAATAGTTTTTCCTTGAATAGGAATGGCAGAAATGACAGTTGCCCCAGTGGAGATCTTAGGTCAAGCTAAGATTAAGCTTGTTCTTCTTACAAAACTAGTAGCTTCTTTGGGCTATCTTAAGTACCTTTCCAAGGATGCTGGAGATCCTTTTCCTTAAGAAGATCTTCCTCAAAGACATCTCCCTCAAAGAGATCTCCTTTGGGATGACAAAACTGAGCAGTTTCATCCTTTTTTCTGAGCACTGGTCTTCTAAGTGTTCTGCCTACACTTCCCCTGCTATGGAGGTACATTTAAGATAGACCACTATAATGATGGGCTTTGAATTGTCTCTTACTACTGAGATTACAAACACAAACAAACGAGGATGAAACTCCTCAGTTCAGCATTATGCAAATGCCACACGTGTACAGCAGTTCTGCAGTTCTTTGGAGAAAACAGAATTTAAGATCATTGTGATCTGTTTGTGTCCTACATAAAAAAACCTAGACTGCAGAAATTATTCATGCAGATGTTTTACTACAGTTCTATCTTTAGTTGCACTTGCCATTGATTTCACTATTCATGTAAATTATGGAGGGATCTATTTTGACTAAAATACAAATGGAATTTGCACCGTACATATACTGCTGCATCAATGGCATGGCACTTTCACAAGTATGAATTACAGTATCTTGCCCTAGCAGGCATATGCATAATTTAGTTTTGCTTACTCTAAGTTCATGCTGAGTGAAATTCTGATCCAGCAGAAGTCAGTGGTAATTCTGCCTTTGATTTTTATCAAGTGGTCCAGGACTTCCTATCCTGTGTTTCCAGTGGGGTTTTGATTTCTTTTTTCAGAACTTTATGTTACACTAATTCCTTTTCTTGGATGATTGCTGATAAGTGGTTCTTGCTTTGGTTGTTTAATTCCTGAGTATTATGGATCATATGCAGTGGGGAAAAACCCACTGTTTAAAGTATTGAATTAATTCAGGTTTCATCAGTATTAGAAAAACTTAAAAAATAAGTGTTCTGTGAAATGTTTATCAGATTCTCTACTGTGCTAGGACACCCTAATCTCCTTCTGCAAGTACACACTAATGAATTTTGCAAACATCTTCTCTAGCACTTGTCTTAATAATTTCAGTGTTTTTTTACAATGGGAAGTCTATCTCCTTTTGCAACTCAAAGCAGTTTTAGACTTGTTTATTAGAAAGAGAGAAGAGCAATCCATCTGTGGCAACCATTTTCAACATTAAAGATATGCCTTTGAAGCTTGTTTACACATTTACATCATGGCATAAAGTTTCCTTTAATATAAATGTAGTCCTATAGTGCTAACATACTTCAAGAAGAAAAGAATTTAGCAATAAAGTGGAGATTTAAAATAAATTCTCTTCTGTGCCAGATTCTGCTTTGCTTCTGTAAGACAGTCTGAGGACATCCACTTAAACCTAGGGGACAGTTTACAGAACAAGAACTAATGTAGCTAAAGCTATTGAATTGTCTGGCCTGAGTTTTGGTAGAATATCAGGCTGTCTTACTGATCAGTGCTTGCTCATCTTCCAGTTGTACACTTCTCTGCTGCTTTTTAAGTCCTCAGTACTCTCTTCTCTGAATAGCTGGCAAAAGATGACTGGCCATCTGTCAGGGCAGTAGCTCTGCACCTCACTACAAAAAGGGTATCAGACCTTTTCAGATCTCCTGGTTTTGCTGAAACTTCTACTCAAAATACCCCTCCTGAATCTCGGGGCCTGATGGTAGTGGCTACCACCAGGGACAGAAAGCATAATGCCAGGTTCTCACCAAGACCTCTGCCATATGCAATAAAAGTGGTCTAATTTCAGGACAACTGAACACTGAGGGCACTGCTTATGCAGCAGTTTTACCCAATTGCTTAACAGGTGAAGAAAAATATCTTAGAAGAGTTCGGAGAATAGTCCCATTATTTAATCCCATGCACTTTTTGTTGATGCTCATACTCAGTCTAATAAAAGAACCACTCTTTTCTACATTGAGGAAGTGATTAAGATACAGTTTAATATCAAAGCACTTCCAGAGCCACAGTATCATTTCTTCTATACTATTACTTTGGAGAGCCTGCCTCTATCATTTTACCTTATCAAACAAATCCTTTGTCTTTAGTAACATGAATCCTAGAATGGCATGCTAAAGACCATCTAGCTCCAACGCCAGCCCCTGTGGGTGTGCATGATTTTTCCATTGGTCAGGCTGTGCTGGCTGTCTTGGATCACCTCCTTGTCTTGCACAAGCCTTGATGTTTCATCTGTTTTTCTGAGAAATAATGGCAAAACATGATGTTAATAGTGAGTTTATATACATAAAAACATTACCAGAGGCTGTCAAACAGAAGACTTTGGCTAGTATATGCTCTTTAGGCTTCCAGAGGAGTTCTTTGCAGACTTCAAGCTTGAGAACATTTACAACTCTTTACACCCTCAACAGTGACAAGCAGCTTTTGAGCTCTCAGTTGCCTAAAGATGGCACATACTTTCTACATATAAGTGAAATGTAAGTGAGAAAAATGGGGTTTATTCATGTTTAAACAATTCATGGTGAATTTGCTAGCTGTAATTTTTTAAACCTCTGACTTTGAAGGGAAATAAAGAAGGTTAAGCACAAGAATTTATAAAAACCTTTTTCAGTCGGACTTTTCAGTGCATGGATGGAAATTAAATAGCTTTTTGTGCTGAAGGGAAAATAGAGGTGTTATAGTGAAGGAAATAAAAAGAAAACAAAAAGCTTAACAGGTTTAGTAGTAAAACAACTTTTCCATATTTCATAAAAACAAAACCAAGAATTTCATGGCGGCTGAAAAGCAGCTTGGACCCTTTGGTGTTCTTAAAATTACAAATGATTATTTTACCAGACAAAAAAATAGATCAAACCAAGAATTAGAATTGTATGTTTTCAAGAGTTTTTTTCCAAATCACAAATTAGCAGTTGCTGGTTTTAAAATGGTTTTCAATCAGTCTGTTGAAGGCAACTCTAATGGAGAAAATGCTCAGCTTCAATAAGAATATTAGAGGATGTACCGAACATATTTATCCTACATATAGAAACCAAATATAGCCTCTCTCAGTGCAGTACAGATTTTAAGAACTAAGATGACTGGTCTACAAGATTTGTTTTTAATCAGAAACATCCACATTAAAACAAAATAATATAGTACCAGCAATAATTGGGAGGTAGGTCCTAAAGAATGTAACTAAAGACTCCTGACAACATTTTCAGTAGAAGCAGCTACTTAGACAAGCTGTGTGGAAGTTATTTCACAGTAATTCCTGAGGCGTGAGTTTAGATTGTGCTGAAGACAATCTTCCAGCTAGGTAAGGCAAATAGGTACTTTGTCAGATAGGCTGAGGAGCCAGATCTTACCAACACTTTAAGTCTATTGCTCATTTATTGACTATACAGCACCAAGCCTGTCTTAGTTCAAAAAGTATTTGGACAACATTCTCAGGCACATGATATGACTCTTGGGGTGTCCTGTGCAGGGCCAGGAGTCAGACTTAATGGTCCTGATGGGTCTCTTTGAAAACATTCTATGTTTCTGTGACTCTATGACACAAGCTGTCTTGACCATTTGAGCTTCTTGGGCAAGTTGTTAGTGCTTTGAAAACTAGCAAACATAAAAACACTAGTCATAAATGAACCCAGGGCAGAATTCTTTTATTCCCACTATTTCCTTCAATCTTCTGCCCTCATTTCTCTATCATTCAAGCAGAAATGCAGATGGAGACAAGTGCCCTAAGTTTTATGATGTTTCATGAGCTTTTATCAAGATTTTAATCTCTTAGATGGGGATATGTTTGTATTTTATGAGTTGTGTCATTGGTCTTCACTCTGACTTAAAAATGGTAGGTACCTCAAAAGAGGTGTGTGAGAAAAAAGAAGACGCCTTTCATGATTTATGGTGTTTTCTTAAGTGAAATGCTTTGAGCAGAAATGGAGTTCGATAGTAGGAACAATTCAGCTCTGTTAGCACTGAAGTATACTGCAGCATGTGGCTCAAGCGTTGTAGTGCTGGCTTGTTCATCTACGTAAATTACTATTTTTTCAGCCTTGTGATTTTCTAAAATCAGTTGACACATTTACAAGGCTACTTGTAGCAAAAAGGTACATGACTCTGCCTATTCATTTTGCTCGCTAACATGATGATAGTTTATTTGAGCTGCAGTGCTAATATCACAAATATTCCTTGTTTTCTTCTACACTAAATATAGTCTTGTGCAGTCAGTCTATTCATGCTAATAGTTAATGGTAATTGTAACAGGAATGAAACCTAGAGGGCCATGACACTTCAATAGATAATGCAAAACAGAAGATAATTCTACATTTTGAAAGAGAGGGGATACAATTTATTCTGTAACTCTGAAAATTAGAAAAAAAATTAGAAAGCCTAATAATTTGAGAATTAAGATTTCCTCTTATTATACTTCTCATGTTTAGAATGCATGATACCACAGGGCCAATATGGTTTGGCAGAAGGCACAGTTTCTGCTTCAACTAATGGCACTGAGGAATTGTTTCACTTTAATTATTCTGTGTTTGTTTTCCTGCATCCTTAAATCTGAAGTTCTGCAGGGCAGTTCTTTCCTTTTCATTAGATGGTCATTTAGCATCCAATATAACAAGAGCCTCACCCTGGAGACTGATACATACTTTATTTCCCAAAGCAAGAATAAATCTGGAATTCTCTATTGTTATCCCACAGCAGTGTTAATTTCAGTTGTGTAAATCTCTGTGACACATATGGAAACTTTGATATGGAAGCTAGGGACAAACAGCACCCTGTGCAGCATCCCTTTATCTGCCTCTGTAGGACTGTCTCATTAACTCTGTGGGGACTTTACTTGCCCACCTTTGATTTTTCTTTCTTAGATTTAAAAGCTTTTCCTCAGGACTCATAATATATAGCATTGTTCTATTTGATGGGGGCTGACAGCTTTTCAAAGCTCATCAGTGCTTCTCTTCAATCAACCAGAAAGACCACTGCTGAGTGACAGCAGTATATTCTTCCCACAGGTTTCCCTATCCCAGCTACTACAGGGCATATGAGATGGGACCTGAAGGGCAGCAGCCAATTTCTGGTTTCCAGACTCACACTGTCAGCAGATTTGTCACCTTCCTGAGGTCATGAAGCCAGTACTTGTTGATGGAAGGTTTTTCAAATTAAGACTTTTGATGCTGCAAACGTACCCCCCTCTTTACACTAATAAACATGTAGAATGAAATAGCCATGTAGAGATCAATAGCCTATTGATATCTGATTTATTTTTTACATATACCTGGCTTTCTTTTTTCTGTTTTCTTGGCTTTTGACATTTTTCTCATACACTTACTATTTACCACTTGCCCAAGAACTAGGGGAATTACTAACTCAGGATTCCCGTGAAGGTGTAAGAAGTCTTGTTGACAGCATTTGCCACCTGCCTCTTCTGTAAACAGAGGATTTGTTTACAGTCTTATGACATGCAGTACCTGGGTAACCAAAGCTCTGGATCTCTGCAAGGTCTGCAAACTCAGATTTTGTAGTTTCCTGAAAATAATCATTCTTGCCCTATTTCCTTGCTTTCCATAAAATCACAATAGAAATATTTATGCACATTACAAGGGGCACAGTTTACATCACTGATATATAATGGTCAGGGAAATATCTAAAAGTTGTTAAGTATTCCTTTAATTAAATGCAGCTTCTACATCCTGACAATACTAATGGAATTATGTTACAATGTGAGTGGAAGATGCCAAAAACTAAAATTAAAAAAAAAAAAAATCAGAGAAAAAAGACAGAAAATTAACTGGCTGTACTCAAGAGACTAAATTAGGGCATAAAAAATAGTGCCTTAATCTCAAATGAAATTCTACTAAATGTGAAATATTACAAAGCTATATAATAATCTTGCTTAGCTGACATAAAGTTCTAATTTAACTGAAATACAAATATAATTTAGAGAATTAAATATAATAAGGTCTATAAATCTCTCAAGCATTTGTGTACAAACTTCAAGTGTGATATTTGCAATACAAACGTGATACATATTGAGTCACTTCAAAGAGAACGCGATTACAAGGGGAATAAGCATGGGCCAACATCAACACCTTGTAATGTCAGCATTATAAATTTCACCAAACTCAGCTGCTACAAGACTGTAATTCCTTCTTCCAGGGGCATTTCTTGCAGATAATAATACAGGCTGCAAATACTACAGAACCTCAGCAGAATGCAGAGCAAGAACTCTGTCCCACCAAGGATCTCTTTTAATGTTCTTCTTTAGGCTTGTTTCTCCATCATTAAAATCTGCAAGAATGCAAATTGCATTCTCAGACTTAAAATTATGGACACCACTTTTTCTTTCTCTTATTTTCATCCAAATATTAGCGACAATAGGGGAAAAAACCCTCACCACATTTCTACTTGCAGAGACTGAGAAAATTCTTTTTTTTTTCTGACGGAGGAAACCTACCTCCTCCATAGGGAGCTAACAGGTATGTCAGGGCAATGTTGCTTTGTGTTTCCAGATTGTTCTACTTGAGAATAATTGCTGAAATAAACCCTTTTTTGTTATAAATCCTTCCTTTAAGAAAGTATTAATTACTTCAGCAGTACTGCTCACTTCTAGAAATTCTGTTTCCCATTATGTTTAATTTAGAGCTCTATGCCTGATACCAAACAGGACAAGTAAGAAGGGTCCTGAATACCTGAGCAAGCTTAGTACCTCACTTAATCTATTAATCCTGAAAGTCTTTCATCACAACAAGACTTTTTTAAACTTTTGAACAGGTGAAAGCAAATCTGACACAAGAACATTCCTGATTTTCCCCAGGCATTTTGACATAGATGCTGTTACCATTCATCTTCAGAAGTGAAGGTTCCAGGAAGGAATGAGATCAAACAACCCTGTCTCATCATCTGGAACCTGGTGGATGAAGAAAGGGCTCCAGCACTGGTCACCCTCCTCCTTACCAATTCATCAAAGTCAATTAATCTCTGACTTTGCATAACTAACTGCATGTTTACACAACTGAAAAAGTATCTCCTCTTGCTGCCAACTATGGCAATGCCATGTCTTAACTCTTACACCCTTAGAGCAAAGCCATGATATCACACATCTGGGCATCACAACTATGGTTTATATTACCTAAGATATGAAAGTATTTATTTATTAATTCCCATCCCCAAGTCAGTAATATTAAATTCCATTCATAATATAGTGCAATTATTTTAAAAGTTTTCAAAAACAAAACTTAGGGAAAATGGATACATTAAAAAATTATTAATAGGATATATGATGAAGAGGACTGCTGTAAGGATTTTACTATTTGTCTGCTAAGGTCGAGTAAATTGCCTATAAATTATTCAGTCTTCACAAGCTCTGAGCAGTACAACTGTTATTACACTTTGCACACTATGTACCTCTAATATCCAATCTGAAGTTCATTTATCAACAACTACTCTTGTGTAAACAATCCATGGAGAAACCTGACTTGTTTTTACTAGTTATTGATGATCTTTCAAAAATCTGAAATTGCCTCCTCTTCAATTTCCTACTGAAATCTTAGGTAATCACCTCATCAATAGTTCTCAACAAAAATAATTGTTTCCAGAACAAAAATTTCCACATAATTAAGGTCCTTTAAGCTGGTCCTCTCAGAGCTTCAAAAGTGTGAATAATGAAAAAAATCTCAGGATGTGTATATGCTTTTATGAAGTCAGAAGTGGAGAAAAGTTTTCCCAGAACAGGATATGGGGCAGTGAAAATGAAACACAGGACTTTTAGGATATGTTTTGGGTTTTTTGTTTGGTTTTTTTACCATGAAGTTCAATCTTCAGTCACATTTACACAGAAGTGCAGGCCATTCAAATGCTAATAAGGCACTCACATTCAGAGTCAGTCCCAAGTGTGTCAGCTAATGGAAAAGGTGAGGAAGAGAACTTTGTATGCCCGTTAATGAAGTGCTGTGCTATAGGGCAAGGAGTGGAGATTTACACTAACTGCTTTGTTCTCATCTGAGGTCCACTTCCCTAGTGTCTATTTCCTCCCCTCTCTCTTTCTCAGTGTAGTAGCAAATATTTCTGAAACCAGGGCTGGCGTAGCCACTTGTAGGTCTCAGAACAACTTAGGAGCTGTGGCAAAACCTACACCATTTGGTTTTAATTTCTTAAAAAAATCCTAAGTATTTGTTACTAGGAAAAGAGGAATATAATGGGAAGAGTGAGGAAAGATAAAGGTTCAAGAGAGCACACTTACCTTGGTGAACCTCTGTCTCCTGTTTTAAACTACTCAGGACTGCTTTGGAGACTGCTGTCAAAAGCATCCTTTTCCCATCCCAGAACAGATGTTGCCCAAAAACAAACTAATGGTAAGAAAGGTGTGCATGTACCATTGCATCAGTACTTGACCACACACAGCCATCTGTCTGACAAGTTCTTCTACCCCAAAAACTGAGAAGGCACATAATGTCTACTTGTCCATTTTGGGAAAATTGGCGAAGTGCTGCTCAGTTAGCTCTGGATGTATGAACATTATTATGTTAGCTGAAACAAAGTTATTATGGCCCTATGTAATTTCACATAAGTATCTTCTTATCTTGCTTATAATCAGGAACTGGTGGTTTCAGAAAGTACATTGAACAATTAGCCACTTCTCTGCTGAAAGATTGTTCTGTCATCTGTGCAGCCCAGTAGTTACAGTAAAAATACCCCCACAAAACCTACAGATAGACATCAAGGCATGTTCTAGTTAATACCTGAACTGAAGTGCTTCTTTACATCAACTTCAATCAGGGCAGTTCCATGCCAGAGGAAATTATATTAGTAACTTCTTTTGTGAGATTTACATGGGGCTAGCTGGTAAGATCCCTGGGGCAGGGACCGTGCCTACCTCTGCATTTACAAAGTGAAGTAAGAACCTCCCAGCAGAATGTATAAATTATGAGTAAATATTAGTAAGCAACCAAATGTAAATATAATAACCACATTAATAACTGCTAATATATTACATAAACAGACTAGACCCATTGGAAGAATGCAGAAACCATGAACATTTTTTATTCATTCAGAGTACATTTATTACCTCACAGTCAGGACAAAACAAACTTTCCTCTTGCTGAATATCTTAACGATTTCAATGCACAAAGAATGATTTAATAAGAAGTGTAACCTCAGGATTGACTAACAGACATGTAAAAGACAGACCTCTACAATTGCTGTTTAAATGCCCTTAAAATAACTTAACCACTTTATTTCTAATATATATCTCTGAGATTCAGGATGAGGTCCTCACAGAAACCAACACCTAAAGAGTCTGCTCAGGAGAATCCCAATAAAGACAACATTGCAATACTTGCTATAAAGGAAAGGTAATTGACTCTAAATGCTATGCCTGGCTTTCTGCTACTACCATTCTGACAGTGCTGCAAATAAACTAGCAGTTCAAATCCATAAATGCTTATAGATTATACTGGAGCTGTAACTTACACGTTCAGAAATGTCTGAAGTCTTTGAACAGAACATTTTAACAGGAGAAAGGAACTTGTACTTTGAAATAAAACAGGTTTTCTGAAAATACTCTTTGACATAATTTTTTTGAATCTCTGCTTTTCATTTTATAGTTTTTCTCTGTTTCCTTTCTCTATTGCACACCACCTGCAAATAAATGAGTGAAATTGCCTGAGCTTCATTTAATCTTATGCTACTAGGAGAATTGAATTCAATCATGCTTCTGGAAGTAACAGAGTTATTTTTAGTGTAATGATAATATATAATGTCATTTGTAACACCATTTGGCAATGACATTTTTACTTCTATAAAACATGATAAAAAATATGGCGAATCATTCCTTGCTGACTATATGTTACTATAATGCAATACAGTAACAACATGATGTTACAGTGTAGTAAAAAGATCTTGGTATGAATCTGTATTTGAGTTTATTGCATAACAAGCTCTATCCTGCTGACAAGGACACTGATGAATGCTTCGCTATTGGTTTCACTGGAAACCTCAACATGCCTGAAAGTTGACTAACACATACAAATACTGACTTAGCCAGACCATTTCTGATCAATGACAGTAAAATGAAGTCTCTGGTCTATGCTACCTATATATGTAGTCAAAAATAATTTTCAAAATGCTGAGTTTTAGGTCTTGCAGATTTTGAAGCTGCTTTAAATATATTTTTAGTAATGCTATGGTGGCCATCTCAGAGATATTCCATTGAAGAATCTTGTAAATGGATAAAAATAGCCAGAATAGATTTTAAAATATGGTGGAAATTCCTAGAAGTATTCATAAGTGAGGAAAGCACATCTAACATGAAATTGATTTAAAAAAAGCAAATTTAAAGGAATTACACTAAGCAGCAGCACAAACATTTAATGGTACCGCTTAAAATGTTCACATTTTTATAAATCGTCCAAGGATTCCTCTTTATTTTATTTGTAATGAAATGAAATCTGAAACAAGTTTGTACTGCCAGAATAAACACGGATGGATGTGGGGCACACCCTCAGTCCTCCCCCAGTGCCAGAGGCTCTGGAGGTGAGGTAATGCCAGCCCTGACATTTCTCCTGCCTCCCCAACAACCTGATCCGATGTTGTCTCTGGAACACATCTGAGAGTGACTTTCAGGTTACATCTGCACAAGAAAATTTTCTGAAGATTGCTCTTCAGACCTAAGGCCATCTGTCAGAGCAGTGTTTCTGTAAGGTCAAAATTCTCATTATCAGCTCTCTCATTCTTCAGCTTAGGATGGATGCCTGGACTAGACAAAGAACCAAGAATGGTCCTTGACCCATACCACAATCTGAATTGGACCAGAGCATTTTTTAGGAGAATGCTAACTGGTGAGAACAAAACTAGCCCTGATCAGTGCAGACATAGGTTTTGTATCCCACAATGATCAGGGCACACATGGATCATCAAACAAAAACGTATGGCTCAACATTTTCCATGGGTCAGCTCCACAGATTACTTAAATGAAACTTCGTGGAGCTTCCATGAAACATGATGGAAAGGTATATTGCAGGAAGCAGAGTGGGTCTCTCCCAGGAAAGAAAAAAAGATCTTGGTGAAATGGCAGGATACAAATTAAGATTATCAAGCACACCTCATTCCACCTGCACAGGCAGCTGAAACAATGCAGATTTTCCTTTGCACTTAGCCAGCTTCGTTTGAAGCAAGCTGTAGAGACAAAACTTGCACTAATTTCAGTGGGATCTTTGACTGTGTATGGTATGCAGAACAGAGCCCTCTCCTGGTAAGCACTGAAGATAATTGAGGACATCCCTGGCACCGTATTTGGCACTGTCTGCAGCACATATCTCTGTGGTGAAGTATTGAACGTAGGCACTCAAAATAAAATATTAGAAAAGCTCAGCTATTTGGAGCCATGGAACCTTATGATTGAGGTCAGAGTTGTTTGGATTAAAAAATATATGGAAATCTCAGTAACACTGAAATGATGGCATACTTGAAAACTGAAACCAAAAAATAGGTTATATAACATACTTAAAGGCACAGTTGGCATTTCAAGATCACAATGACTAGCCAGTTGTAACCTGTTTTTGAACCCACAGCTGAACCCTGCATGTCGAATTACTGAAAAGGGTGGGTCACCTTCTTTTTAAACCTGAAATCTGATAACCAGGTCAAAAGAACCCCCATTCATTCTTTCTTTTTATGACTATAAAGCCATGAAGCACCAGTAATAACCTTAAGTATATAGATCAACACTCTTTGCCTAATTAACATGCTTTTGGATTTCATACTTGAACCTGAAAATAAGAAACCATGTTTCAAAGCCCTGCTTTTCCAAAACAAAATTTGCAACACATACCTAATCTGGATGCAGGACATGGTAGGCACTTAAATGAATTATAAAAATGATCCATTGCCAAAATATTAGCTAGTGTCATTAGCTTTTCTCAGAATAACTTTACTATAATCCCTTTGCTTAAACAGCAACACAAACCTGTTGTCACTAAGATGCAATGCAAAGGAATATTGGTTTAGTTTAAAAATTATTTATTAATATTGCAAATGCCATATTGTTTTTAGCAACATATGCAAACATGATTCTCCAGAGCCACACTACTTATGGCTGTAATCTCACTAGATTTCACAAGGGAAGTAGGGTTAGATCTGTAGTATTTGCATGGAAGACTTCCAAGGAAATTCCAGGTTACTCTATGAAATGGTATTTGTGCAGCACGGCATTCTTCTGCTAATGCAGTATTGAACCAGCAGAAAGAATATGATCACAAGTGCTGTTTTTAATTGAGAGGTAAAACCAAGGATACTGAGCACTTGTCAGCATTAAACACCCTATGGAAGTTTTCGCCAGTGTAGGAGTGCCTGGCCAAATACCAGTCTAGATAATTACATCCTGCCTACTTACATTCCCATGTTGCTTTAAATGGGCAAGGCATTATTCTTCTATTCTGGTGTAAAAGTGGATCCTGCAGCCCTTCCTTGGGCTCTGTTAGGACTATTTGTAGCATGACCTTCTCCATGGTCACACAGAGTCATTTATGTGAACCAATGCCTTGTAGCCTTGTACTACATTTTGGATTTGCCGCCTTCTGAAATCACTGAGCTCATGGGAATTTACTTCAGCCTAAAGACATTGATTTAACTAAAATCACCATTTAATTACTGCCTGTGAAAGCCATACTTACAATCTTTGCAAAAAATTGTCTGATTGTCAGATCAGCTTCTGTAGGACTCCCTTCAGTACATACGATGTTCAGTTTCGGCATGATCCTGCCTACCCTCACCAAAACCAACAGCAAAACAGCAGCATGGTTCAATGGCATCAAGACCAGGCTCCTTACTGGGAGATTTACCTTGGGACCATACCATGTACCAGCAGTGCAGGGCTCCCACACCTCCTCAATTTGAAGCAAGTTACACTGAACAAAGATATAGATAATCTTTTCAAGTCAGCTGTACATTTTAAGAGAGAGTGCAACAAATGGTTAAGAGCTTGCTTTAAAATGATATGTCTATTAAAACAACCAATGCTACTACAGGACTGTTCCCCACAACAGGAATTTGCTTCATTGAAGTGGAAGGAAACCAGACTTCACAAAACCTTCATTACTGTGTTCAAGTACCTCACACTAGACCACCATGCTGCCACTCACAAAGTCCCCTCGAAAGGAAGGAGTTGTTAACATGTTTCCCACAGAAGGAGCCTGGTAGCAAGATGGGTGCTGGCATTAGTCACAACTTAGTCTGTGGCAGGGTTGTCAATCATGATTATTACTACAAATCTGTGTTTTCTCCCCTTCCAATCACTCTCTAATATCTCATTTGCAAAATTTATTTCCTATTTCTGGCTAGTCCTACACTATGTCAAATTGAAGGCTGGCTTTAGGAGGCTTTTTCAGTTTAAAAGTTTTTCTAGCTGTATTTGTGTAGGTCAAAAGAGTTTTCCAAGTCTGTTCTCTTTCTGAGTGGCGAGTCTCCCAAGACAGCAAATACAGGGTTTTTATAGACTTGTTTTCATGAAGATTAAGTCATCTGAAATCTGAAATTATTTAGGAGAAAGATGACCAAGTTAATATAATTCATTGAATGCAAATTATGAAATTCAAAGGCTCAAGTAAAGTTAAATAGCTTTAAATAGTATCACCAAATGCAAAGTGAGAAAAGAGAAGGCAGGTAGGAAAGAATTTTCACAAATCCATCCCTCATTTCATGGGACTTGCTGACCTCAAAATGTTCATGACTTCTGAAGCCCAAGACTTTTCTCTCACATCTCTCTCCAAATATAGGGCCTAACTTTTGCCTCCTCTTTTAAATCTTTTACTTAGACCCTTTGGAGAGTGAAGTTAACTTTACAGAAAGAGGGTGATGCAGCTGGTTGAACAAGAGCCACTCAATCCACTCGGTGAAACTATAGTCAGAAGATAATACAAGGTGAAGGGTAAGAGTATGAAATGTGACTAAGCAATTAGGGATTTTCTTCCGCTTCCCCACACAAAGGAGCAAAGAGGACCAAATGCAGCTGCTGAATTTCTTGCAGAAAAGAGCAGTTTCAGAGCAGAAAAGGACTTTGCCTTCCTCCACACTGACCAGCTTGAGAAAAAGGAGACAAATGTATCCTATAAAAGGGCACACCAACCAGTCCTGTGTAGCACTTAATCATAATCGATCATTCAAAGTCAGGATTACTTGACAGTGTTGGTTTCTTCTAGAATAAACAAAGGAGAAAAGTGAAGTGCGGACTTCACTACCTGTAGTCCAGTGGATTGGCATTAATAAATCCCTACCCTGCAGGGCCCTCTCCTTCTCTCCCATCACTACTAACTGCAGATGCTAGGGAGTAGCGAAGGCAAAAAGTCCAGGCCTTGGGCTGCGAGGCCGAGGACCGCGGGAGGGAACTTCGGAGCAGTCTGGTGGCCGGTCAGCCGGCGGTGCGTGCCCGCCGCGGCGCTCCGAGCCCGGGGCAGGGCACAGCAGGGCAGAGCCGAGGGGCAGCGGGGCTGCCGTGCCGACAGGGGCCGGCACAGGGTGAGAGAAGCTCCCGGCACAAGTGCGGAGCGGCGCCCCGGGGCTGCGCTGCCTCCCGGCTCCTCGCCCCTCACCTCCGCGCACCGGGACGGCCTTTTTGGGCGGGAGGGGGTTACCTTTTCTTAGGGAAGTCCCGTCCCTTGCCAGGGAAACTTTTTACGTTCCTGTGCGTGAGAGGCAACTAGTTGCACTCACTGAAGTGCGAGGAGTGTTTGGCTTCTCCCGTACCAGCCTCCTCCTCCGTCTACCCCCACCNCCGTTTTGCTCCGAGTTACGCTTTATTTGTGTGTGGAGAAAGGGGTGGGGGAGACGACTTGTAGGGGGGATGTTCTGTTTTTGCCAGAGGAGAAGTGCAAAAGGGGAGCCTCGGCTCGGAGAAGGTACAAGAATAAATAAATAAGGAGCGGCCCTAAAATAAAGGTAGAGGCATAACCCGGCAGCGAGAAGGTGAGTGTCTCTGACTTCCCCGTCCCCGCGTCTCCCTCCCACCCCTTCTGCTCGGAGGTGGAGGAAACGGGTTCCCTGCTGCATGTGCATGTGTCCGTGGAGGGGGTGTGTGCGTCTGCTTGGATTTAGCGTTTATTTAGCACTGTTTTCGTGTCGGTTCGATGACAGCAACAACAACAACAACAACAACAAAGTTGTTGTAAAACAAATGTGATAGGAGGGAGCAGCGGAGCCGTCCATAGCGGGGTAGAGACGAGCTTTTACCCCGTCTCCACGCGAGTTTAATTGCAAAAAACCAAACTAGTTTGCCGTGCGGACGGGGTGACTTTTTCCACGCCCAGCCGGACTTTCTGCCTCTGCCCAGGTGATATTCCCTGCCGTTTTGCCCCCATCGCTCTTCAGCTGGGTGCTACCGGGGCGGCTGGGGTAAGCCCCAGGAGAGGAGCAAGCCGCGACGGCTGCCGTCGCATTGTTCCCCGCTTGCGCCTCTTGCCCACTCCCGATGCGGCGGAAACGGGGGGTCCGGGCTGCGCCCCGCCAGCGGCCGGGGGCTGCCGGCCCGCCTGGGGTGGGCCACAGGGCTCTGCCGGCTGCCAGGTCGCTCTGCCGACAGCCTGCCCCTGCCAGGGCCAGCGGCGGCTTGACCGGAGGCTGGGAGGGGAACAACATTTCTGGCGGCGGGGTCCCCTCCGGACAGAGCGGCAGGAAAACACGCAGGGATGGTAGTCCCTCCCCGAAACCCCGCTCCTCCGGCGACAGTCCGGGCATCGCGGGGTGAGGCAGCCCGGCCGGGACTCGGGAGCACGGGCGGCAGCGGCAGAGCAGTCGGTCGGTTCCGCCGCCCGCCCTCGGCCCCGCGCAGCGCTCGGGGGCTCGGCTGCCCGCCTGCCCCGGGGCGGAGCNTGGCCGGCAGCCGCCGCGGGCGCTCCGGCCGCCACTTTTCCCAGTGTCCGAAGAGAGCAGGGTCGGAGCTGCCCGTTGTTTTTGTTCCTCTCCGTTTCCTCTCCCTGAGGGATGTCTCGTGCCCTTCCCCTCCCCCGCCCCCGCTTGTTTTTTTTTTTGTTTTA
>VXBI01004676.1:295014-331358 GCA_013397375.1 Toxostoma redivivum | reverse complement strand
CAGCGGACGGGGCACGGGGAAGCCCCGGCGCTGGGGTCCCGCCGCCTTTTCCACCGGCGACGCGGGGACTTGTGTTTTGGTTAGAAAGCATTTCCACGTGGGTAAGCCTTGTGTGTGTATGTGTGTGTGCGCGTACTTGATCCGCGAGGAGGTAACAGGATTCTCCGTGTTCAAAACCAGTGGGCTCTTAGCCATTAATCTCCTTCTCCTGCTGTCATTACAGACACTTCCAAAGTCAGATACCCGCGGAGAACCGCCAGCTGCGTTTCACACGGCGGTTCTCCCCGAGCCGCGGGGGTTCCGCGCCGTGCCCGGCCGGACACGGGGCTGCCCGGGGATCAGCCCCGCTGCGCCTTCCACCGGGAAGGAGAGCGGGATCCCGCGGCATCGCCGCTGCCAATCGGTAGTTGGCATCTAAAGTTTCATTTACATTTATGAAGCTGCCGCTCGGAGCCAAGCAGGCGCGGTGCTGCCGGCTCCGTACCCGCGGGCAGGGCTTGCGGCCGGGCACGGAGGGATCGCGCGTGGCGGAGGGACATAGCTGGTGTTTACAAAAATCCCGGGACTCACCCTGGACCAGACAAGGGAGCGACTTGGCCGATTCCAGTTTAAGTATGAAGTCATGCTAGAACAGTAAGGAACCAGTATTTACAGTTTTCTGAGTTTTGTTTTACGTGTTTCATTTGCGGATACTAGAAAGCGTACCTAAGATAAACTAATCAGCAGTTTAAATTTAGAGGGAGTTATACAAAGAAGGCATCTTTTCTATTTGGCAAATAGATTTTCTGGTCTGACCTCGGAGTTTCATGTTAGAAATATGTACTTTGCTATAAATCCCAGGCCGTATCTTTGTTTCATTTCCTTAACAATCAAAAGAAAAGTTTCGCAAAATTGCTATGGGTTTGACTCTTTCCCTAGTACTTCTGAAAATGCTGCCGGATAACAAATGCTTGCATACTTGCAATATATATCGTACTGTGAGTAAAGTGGAAATACAGACTGATATTTCTCTCTCTTCCTGGTGATTCTTTCTCTGTTTGACATAAGCTGGGCTATGTCTAAAACAGCTCTTTTTTCTTTTTTTTTTTCTTTTTTTTTTAATTGCAGAATTTATGTTACCAAATGTTCTTCAACCAAATTTAATAGAAATGAAAGTGGAGTACGTTGATGAATCTTTTATGTATCTTTGTTCAGATAATTTGTACGCAGTTATTAATTGTTACATGTTTATGGTGCTACTGATAATAAATTATTTGAAGGTTACTCTTGATGGATTTGTATTTATTAATGTCCTCACAACACTTAGCAGTGTAAATTTATTCTGTATGGATAATGTCAATGGAATAAATAAATCCTAAACAAGCAATGTATTGAGTAGGACTGGTGAGTTCTCAGTTAATTGCAGTTCCCAGTTAAAATATTTCAAACAAGGCAACTGTAGAAATACAGCTATAGATAGTATCATGTGACATATTTTTAGCATCTGATGCAAGTGTTAAAGTTTAGCTCTTTAAACTTTGTGCAACTCTTTAAACTTTATGCAAGTCCTAGAATTAATGGTAAACATTGGCATTTAGTGAGGGAAAGGTACCTGTCTGTTTCCTTGATGATCTGGTGGTGTTGGACAATGTTGTGTGCAATCCTCCAGTGTTAAAATTTAAACAGCATTTTACTCTCTTAAATACAAAAGTTGTCGCAGAAAGAAAAAAGAAATTCCTGGAATTTATGTTAAATGCTCTAGGACACAGCTATTAATTTTTTTTCCTGTGTTATCTTTTTCTTTCTTGAAAGTAGAGATTTTATGAACTCAGGGTAAAGCAGGTCTCCCTTTTTATAAGGAGCGTTTATTCAGCATACTTCTATATTGCAGCTGCTGATCATATTTCATAGAGCTGTTAAAGCACTTAAAACCTAAAATTAGGTACTGTCTGGTAGTAAATATTTCAAATCACTCCTTGAAGAAATGGGCTTAAAAAAGAGACATTTTGAAATAGATCGTTGAGGAAAAGTAATCTTGCATTGCTTTTACTCAGTGCAATACCAATCTAAATCACTGATTTCAACACAGTGTACTTATTCCTTAGGTTTTCTTAATCTCCTGGATTTTTATTGTGATTTTATGCTGGCTTTATTTGATATCATAACCAGCTACTTTGTTCAAGCTATGTTTACGATGGCAATGCTTGAATTAACAGGTGTCAACTTCCAACATACCTATATTTCCAATGAGTATTCCTGTGATACTAAGAACTGAAATGTAAGTTTCCTCGCTTCCTGGTGTGCATGTTCCTGGCTGTTAGTTGCCGAAGATGTACACTTGCTTTTTTCCAGATTTTGGATGATTTAATACAGATTAGTATTTTCAAATTGAGGGGTGGGTTAGGTTTGTTTTTTAGTTAGGCATAGGAATAGGTTTATTTGCTCACTAGTTTCAATTTTTGATACCATCAGGGTTTGCAGGAAAAATGCAAACACAGGGGCATCAGACTGACAGACATATGTCAAGTTGGTCGAGTATTTGTAAAGCTTTTTGGAAGTTCACCGCTAAAACAAGTCTGGTAGCAGAAACACTCAGATGTCTTTGCTTTTTTCTTTGTACTTGAGAATCCAATATTATTTCTGCTATCTAATATATTACAATCTTCTTGACATTTTGTGTTAAAAAAATCACGGCATTTATGGTATGCAACTGGAAGAAGAGTGTTGATATTAGGTCATTGATTGAGAGGTTTATAAGTACGCCTAATAAGTGCTATTTTTCTTTTTTTGGATTTAAATATTGTATAAATGTGTGTCCAAAGTAACCTTTTTCTGTCATTGAAAAGCGCTAATTGATCTTGCTGACCCTGACATAATAGTATAGTTTGATATTTGAAACCTTTCAGCTTTGGCATGGCCCTTTTATCACCTCTGAGATTTCAGGGCATGGTTCTACTGAAGGCATAAACTGCTACTCTTAAAAAATTAAATAAAAATGGTTATTAAAATAAATTACGATCTTTTAAACTCAGTAGATGTTTTACCTATCAAAGCCTCAGGCTTTACAATATGTATTAAAAACTTTCTGATTTACTTGTATGTATTAGGTGACATTTTAGATGTTGCTGTACAGAAATCAGATTTTTATGAAATAATTTTTGGCCAATTCCACACTTCAGTGTTGCAGTGTTATTAAATCTGTCATTAAATCAGAAGTGGTTAAAGGAACTTGGATGTACTTCGCAGTGCAAAAGCTCAGATAAGAAGAGTGGTTATATGTCAAATAAATAATAAAATCTATTTGAAAAGGCAGTAAAACTCACATTTTTAGTCTACATTGTAGTTTGCAATGCTGCCAGAAGGTTGCTTTTGGGATGCCTGTAATATAGGACCTTAAAGGCAAAAGCTATTTTAAAGCATTTTCTTCTTTTTATCTCTAAGCCTGAGAAATGTGTTGAATAGCTATCTGCCTTTTTGCTTTAACGTTAAACAGTGAAAATTACTTTGATGATTGATTATTGTATATTGAAATGTATCACTGGGCAGTCTCAATCACAGGATTGTATAGGTTAGCTATCAGGCTTTTGAACAACATGTCAGATGCTAATGGCTGTCTGAGGAATACTAAAGTTTAAGCATTTTATTTTCAATTTGTTAAAAATTTCCTTATTTCTCCCAGGAAGATTATGATGACTAGTGATTATCTTCAGAGCTTCTCACTCCATAAGCCAGTGAGACTTTTTTGGTTTTAGGCTGTTAGGCTTGGGTAGTAGACACTAAAGTTTGAGTTAGGGTGAAATTATCATGAATTTGAAAAGAAGGAGGAGGATTGGAGGATTTCTATGCATAAATTAATTTGGGCATCTATGTCCTTTTCCTAGAACTAACTAAATACTATTACAGTGACTTTTCATTAAGCAGCTGTCTGTAGAAAGACAGTGGAAGGCAGTTCAGTTTGACATAATTTAAATGCTATTATCTCTGAAGAACTCAGTCTGCCGGGGGTGACTCTTTGCACTAGGGTTGTGCAGAGCTATACAATTTGACTAATGTGGAGCAGAAAATTACGAAAACAACATCTCAAGGCAACCTGGAAAATATTCACACAAAGACTGATTTTTGCATATGTGTTCACTTACTACTTATGTGATTAAGTTAGTATGCACTAGATTTTTTGGCAGCATTAAAATTAAATACTATTGTGATGTGACCCAGTATAAGCTCACATTCTCAGCAGTGTAAAAAATTACTGCTGCTTTTTTTTTTAAATTGGGTAGATCAGCGAGTAGCTAGTTTGCTCTTGACATATATATAATTAAACCACAGAAACCTACATTAAAATACCATGAAGGGTCTGATTTAGACCATAAAAGTAAAAGAAACACAGAGCTGAGTTTGCAATTTTTCAAATAATTCTCCTCTATGACTGTGTATATAACTATTGAAATCAATGCTGGTGCATGAGGTAATTGGAAACTTAACTTGATGTTTTGTGCCAGATAGCTGTTGCAAATTGGAGTAGGAATGCTGAAATTACTGGAGTGGTCTCACATTATGCTAGATGAGGATCTAGTCCTCTATTCTTAGTTCAGTCTGCTTTTTTGGTGGGGTATTGCGATATACATTATATGTGTGAGATCACATTCATAGAGAAGTGATCCTACAATACTTGGGAAAAAAAAAGAGTTAAGTATAGATATCCAAACTATATATTTTTTTCTTCCATTTCAAGGCATTTTTGTACTCCTACGTTCAAATTTTTTTTTGGTAGCATTTTATGAATGACCACAGAAATGCCTTTTATAGTAACTGTATTTTTGAAAATGATGCAGTTAGAAATATTGCTAATTGTCTGTATTCTTTTAATTCTGTTAAGGTAACTTTGTTGCTCAAAGAAATGAGTAATTAGTTTGTGCTTATGCGGGGCATTTCATGAATGCTGAGCCTATTCAATGAAAGGCATGAAGTCCGTATTAAATCCCATCTAGATGTTTCTTTTTATTCACTGTAGTATATTCCCAGAACATCACAGAAAATGAAGTTTACCTTACTCCCAAGAGAGAGCAGCTAAACCAGCCTCTGTACACTTCAGTTTATGCATCCTGACATCATACTGTATGTGAGGTCTTTCTTTCAGCTCTCCCGAGTGTCCCAGCATAGATTTGGTCTCACAAAACAGGCACAGCTCAGGGAGATAGTGAACATTTCCTCTGCCAAGTTCTAGCAATGCAACTCAGACTGAACCTAGCACTTCTGTACTGGTCTTCTTAGCACAGAGAACTGGGAAGTTGAGAACTAATAGGGCTGAATGATATAGAGGATTTTACAAATGCAGTGATTATATTCTGGGAAAGGGTCTTGAAAATAACATTTCTTGTTACCCCAAGGCAAGATTTAGACTGTGGTAGGTTTTCCAAATGGGAAGATGAAAGTACTTTTCCACTCAGCCACCTATTTTTTGTGTTGGTTCTAATCTGGCATGGTAGAAGGATCTAGTATAATGTTCAAATTAATTTTTTTTTCAGTTAATTGCACCTTCAGAGAAGCAATTTTTATGTTCAAAGCACCATCTGAATCCTGAGCTCACTGTGCAGCAGTATATCTGGGAGTTACCTGCAACGTGAGGTCTTCCAGCTGAAATGGCTAGATGTTGTGTTTCCTAGTCATTTCTGGTATCTAGTTAGCTATGATTCAGTTTGTTCTCCAATTTTCTGACTAAATGATAGTCTGATTTATCAAGGGCTAGATGAGTAGTCCAATTTTTGGCATAAAACAAATGAAATAGGAGAGTTTGCTCCCTGATAGTTGTGAAACTGCCCAGCTTTTTGAAGAAACCCAGGACTGGAACAGCAGCACGCGAGATGCTGTCAAATCAGGACTAAGTCTGAAGCAGTTTTATTGCAAGATCTGTAGGAAGAGAGCCATCATTCAATGTTTTTACATCATTATCAAAGGGTATTGGTTCATATAAGCATAAATAGCAGTAACCTCATGTGTGGCTAACCCTATCTGAAGTCCTACGTCCGTCTGTTTCCTGTGGTAGAGGACAGAAAAGTGTGAAGCCTTGGTTTCATATTTGGTGGCAGCGCTTCTAAAGCGGCCCCTTCACCCGCCTCTGCCGGCCACTCGTTTAAGTTGGATCCGTTCTTGCTGTGGTTCACAAACAGCTGTGCTGGCAGCGAGGCAAAGGTCGGGATGAGTGGCAGCACCCGTGCTGCTGAGCCTGGCAGCGGTGCTGCAGAAATAGCTGCAGAACCACAGTCTCCGTTACCTAATCTGCCACCTCTACTGACTGAAGTGCAGGGTCGAGTCTGCGGGATAGGTGGAATTTTTCAGAATGAAAACATTGTCTATAAAAATGATCCCTTGATGTTTAATCAAAAGGTTGTGTTGATGCAGGGATTTTTGACTAAAATCAAAGTAGCTGCAAATAATTTGCAGATACATGTGCAAGTTAAAACAATAGGGAAAGTACTGGGGCCTTTGGAGGGGACAGCTATGATTTTCTTTAAGGAAGGCAGGAGTTCAGATGTGATACCAGATGACAGAACTTTTCCAGATCTTTGCACTGCTGTCCAAAAGCTGGGCTTGCAGGGAACAGGCGGAGCATAACTCCACTAGAAGTAGGATGTCACTGCCAAGGGCTGCAGCGCTCGTGACAGGCTGCATTCTTTTATCACTATTCCCGGGGAAAGAAGTGCAATAATTTCTCAGAAGTGGTCATTACATAGCTGTCACTGTAGACAAGTGCTTAATTTATGGCAACTATTTTTTATTAGTCTCCACTGTCACAAAGTATTAACTTACAGGCTATCACGTTCCAAATGCCTTTTTTTATGTTGTTCCCATATAACACTGAAATATGCATACTATACCACATCATGGGTTTATGAACACTCAAGCAAGCCAAACCAGCAATATTATTTTTGATGTCAGTACAAGTTTGATTTCCAAAGATAAGTGTAGTGATGTAATAAAGTTCTGTAAGTCTGTCTTGAGTTGACATGACTTTTTGATTAATAAAGTTGAAGGATACAAAACCAACTTGGCACAAATGAAATGGATTAAACAGCAAACTAAAGCATACACTTCATGAATACCTGTTACTTGTTAATGAGTCCTTAAAAAGCATGCTATTACAAAGGGTTTTTCAGGAGGCAATCATCAAATCAAAACCTATTTGTTGTTTTACCATTGACACCAAGATTAGTAAGTTCTATAAGTAGTACCCTTGATTAGAACAATTGCTGACCTAATAAAAGATATTTTTCTTCTTACAAACTTCCTTATACTTCTGTTGTTAGACTGTAATGCCTAAAGTATTGCTACTACAAAGACTGAGGGATGGGTAAATAATGAGGGGAGCAGATTGATGAGAGTAGTCTGGCTCATTGATCACATTGAGAGCAAGCAAACAGTATGTACTTCACTACAAGCCAGCCGTTTATTTGAAGAAAAGAACAAATGGAGGCCATAGCAAATTATAATGATAATTGGTATTGTAGCCAAAAAAAGGAGTAGAACTTAAACGAAGTACTCAGCAGAGTAAGAGGGGTTACATTAGCTGTGTAGCTAGATGGGCGCAGCTACTACTGAAAAGGTGTACTCTTTCTTAGCTTTAGAAAGGAAACTTTAAAAAATTGAAGGTCTCAGATTTAAGACCAGAGGAGTAATTAAGCATTGGAAAATGTTTCTTCCAGGAGATTAACAAATTTTAGTTGACCAAAGGAGAATGTAACATAGTTTGATCACAGCTAATAAATATCTAAATGAGGAAAAGAAAATGCAGTAAAAGATGCATTGTCAAAGCAGTTGTTTTAGTTAAAATCTGAGAATACCTGTTTTTTGCATTTACTTTGTGTGGCACACTTACTGCTGGCTCATAGTAAAAGAGATTTGCCTGTAGGATTGCAAGCTGTTCCATGGATGTCACAACATTTCAGTCGCCTGTGGGGAGTGCTGATGGGCCAGGAGCTGAAATGAGTGCAGACAGCTCACGAGAGGATCAACAGCATAAAAACGTATATTACACAGGACATCTGGTATGGGGTTTAGCATTTTCTTAGTGCTGGACAAAGGTGGTACATAGAAAATTTTGGACTTTCAGTCATTGTGTTCTGATGGTTTCAGTTTGACTTGATGGCTGGGGTGCAGCAGTGTTAGTTTTGGCGAGTAATAATTGTCATTCTGTTCTGTCAGAAAGCACCCAAACTGCATTCTGGCACCAGACGGAGTTCTGTATTGTGGGACAATTCTGCATTCAAGCTTTTTGTTTCCCATTGTTCATGAAATGAAAATTTCTCAAATGCCATACGTAGGAGTTACTGTCAACTTCAGTTAAGAAAATCTTTTTGTTTCTTCTACCAAACTGGAACCAAAGTACCCAGGTTTCTTTTTGGTGAGTTTACTTTGTATTTCTTTCTGACATTTCAAAATGTTCTGTTCAAGAATTTCATGTGAGATACTTGGCAGTAGCAGGAATAGCAGATGCTGAGCAATGACTCTCACACCTAAAAAGCATGGGCATGCTGTAAACTTCTACCTTCACCAGGATGTTTCTAGTAAGCCTAGCAAGTATTTGAACTTCTACAGTAACTCTCATTGCATCCTCATACTGTGGCGTGATTTTTAAAGCAGATAGGATGAATAGCTACTATGCTGTCACAGCTTTAATGATACCATGTGGTTGGATTCTTTGCATTAAGTTTTTCAGCCTTGTAAAACTGCTGTTTGCTTTTACCTTGTGGATATGCTCATTTTTAGGTTCTTCTAAATTCTAAAATGTTTCTGTTTTAGAAATAACCTTTATTGTTATTTTATGCTTATTTTTGTGTCACAGGGTTTTTGAGGGTTTTTTATACGTAAAAGGTAAATTTGACATGTTTTTAGATAGAGGGAATTAGAAATAATTAATATTTTCAAGTTGACAGTGCGACTTTAAATATTCTGGCTAATCAAGTATAGCTTTTTTCTTTCCGTTTTCGATGGCATATTTATAAATAATTGAAATGTTTTCTTAGGTTTGTTCACAGCCATTTTCCATAAAAAAAGAGAAGGAAATAGTCTCAGAAGTTAAGCAAAATACACTGTGTACTAAAAACCAAAGTCCTTCTCCCTAAAAAAATCTAGTTGTTCAAAACATTGAAGTGGCTAACTAGTAGGAAAATAAAACAAAAATTTTAATTAAAATATTTAAAAGGGTATGCTTCTATCTGTGGCACCTCTGCATTACTCGTTTGAGTTTTGTTTCTTTTTCCTGGGAACCACCATTCTTTTCTCTTGATTTTTAGGGGAACACAGTAGGATTCTAGATTAGATTTCTTTATAAATTGAGGCCAGAAACAGCATCAGCATTTGTTTTATCCATTTCTATCTGGCAAATTCTGTAATTGATTAATTTAGAATAAGATATATGAAGTGTGTGTAGCTGCATGCCTTATCTAAGCATGGGTGGTCTCTCACAGGTGGGAAGCTCCCAAGTATCAGTGGATTTGTAGCTCTGGTCTCAGTCTTAGCAATTCACAGTGTGTTGTGCATTGCTAGGATAAGGGAGGTATTGCTGAGTATATAATTCTGTATTCTAAAATTCTGAAAGTTAGTCCTTCTTATTTGTTACACAGGTATGGGATGGGAGGGGTAGGAAGAGTGGGGGTGCCTGTGAAGTTGGTACCCAGAGCTGTAAAAAATAAATGCTGCACCAACATGTTCTGCAACAAAGCTAAAGTAAATGAGATTCAGTGCTTGCAGTTGTTTGCTGTTTGCCAGGAAGTCTTTCTGTTTTCCCCATTTTCTTGTTGCATGATGGTAGTATCAGCAGGCAGATCTGACATAGACCCTTTCTGTTTCTTACCTGGTTTGCATACCTAACTAATGCAGGGACATCATGGTCTGTGTTGCTGTGCTTCTTTTTGTCTTGGTGCCTGCTTTTGACTGGTACCAAATAGTTTTGTGGTGGTGTGACTTGTTTCTAAGTTGGAAGTACCTGATGCAGAGTGGCAATATCATCTTAATTTTTCTTGAATAAAATGTCCACAAATGCTACACAAGCAATGCCAACCTTTACTGAGTTCAGTTCAAGGAAGCATATTACACTAAACTGACAATTATACAAATATTCATTGAAGACCATGCAGAATCTGGAAGACTGTGTCTAACAAATGTACAGTGACTTGCATGAAGGTCAATAATTAGATGTGAATTTCGAGGAGTTTTCAGTGTATTGTGGTTTGGTGGTATGAATCATGTCTGTTTTGATTATTGTATTTAATGTCTGGCATGTATTCACATACTTAGAAAGAAAGATGGAAATAACAAATTATGTCACAGTTACAGACGTGGGTTTTTTTCAGGAGAGGGAGAAGATAAAAGGAAACTAGATGAGCTCAGAACTGTAAATGTGTGGTGGATGTTGAAGATCCCATGCCTGTTCTTAACATGCATCCTAACCCAAGATCTGAAAATAAATATTTTGTTAGCAGGAACAAACACTATTTCTTTCAGGGATCGTAACAAAACTCAAAATTTAGTAATGTCTGCCTCACACCTTGAAACACCTTGAATTTCAGAAACACAGTTTCTATATACATTAGAATATATTCTAATATTAGTTTAGACATTTGCATGTTCTTATGCACATCCATGCTGGATATGTGCTGGGATGAGAATGCTGAATGAGCCCTAGAGGATGCCCTGCCCAGATTCCTCCAAGTTACCAGTACTCTGTCACCCAAGCATTTACTGTGAAAATGAAGGCTATTTGTAGAGAAAGCAGCTGCATGGGTCCATTTGCTTTTCAGCTCATCCTGGAAATTCCTCCTGTATTCCTTCCCTGTTTGCAGCAGTGTATTTGGCTAAAATAGTGTATTCATCCGTGTTGAGTTGCATGGGTTGTTTTGTGAAATCCCAACATAATTAAGATTATTCAAAATAAGGAGTAATCTATATTCTGTGTTTAAGTAATGCATCTGAAGATGCAAATTGATGTAGGCAGGTGCTCAGCAGAACACAAAACCCAGGGAAGACTATTTCATTCCATCAGGGCTTGCTGGAAATGTCTGGAGCTAAAATCAGAGGTACATGATGTTATGGCTTGGTATCCTCTCCACCACATACCAAGGGCTCTGGGTGAGGAAGGAGCTCAGTTTTTTGGAAGTCACTAATATAGAAGTGGGAACTGGATGTGCTGCAAAGGGTTCTAGAACGCTCTAAAACCTCTCTGAGGGTAAAATTCTCATCCTCAGCAAGCTGAAAGGGGACTGAAATCAAACTGATTCAGAGACAGCCATATTTAACTCTCTATAGAGGAGGGCCCAAAGAAGGGAAAAAAATATTAGAAGAGGAAGGGAAAGACTATATTGCCATTAATTCTCTAGTCTGTGGAGCAAGATTTGTTTCTGTAATGAAACAGGAGTTTTTCAGGAGGCTCATTTCACTCATATTGATATCAGATAGTAGACACCACCTAAGGAAAGGGCCTCAGCTAAATCTAAATACACTTGCAAAATTCCTGAGCCGTTTCTGCTTTTGGCTAGAATCCTTCTGGAATGAGAGAAGAAAAAAAATCTGAGAATTAAAATAATTTAGAAATTCTGGATATATTTCTGTTCACCTGCCAATTTACCTCAGGAAAGAGTACATGTCCCTGACAAGGTCATGCTGTCAGGATGGCTTTGTTTGGCAGACAAAGTTGAAGTTCTAATAAATCAGCATTTGGTTTCCTTTTAATCTAGTTTATATTTTATCTTTTTCACATGAGACTTCCTGTGATAGGCATACAAACGACCAGAAGGATGTTTTCTTAGGTAAAAAATTAATGAATATTAGGCAGTGCCTGTTTGTTACTGCCCATACCCTTTCCCTTGTTCTTTTAAAGAAATGAGTTTCATGGGAAACAAATAGCATGAAATAATCTAACTTAATGAAATTGCAGTGCATATGCACTAGTTTCTTGTACTGATTCTAAAGCAATATTCTCTTTACCTGCCTTGCATAATCTTTCACAGTGTGCTTTATTCTACTCAGATATTCTGTAGGAATGGTGCAAACCCAAAGTGAGACTTTCCTGAGAGACTGAGAGTTTGAGCCCTGGAGCCTGTCCTCACTTACTGGTTCACATTCCTGCATTAATTCAGTGGCAGCTATCAGCACTAAGTACTAGTATTATCACAGGTTTCTGAAGCAGAACACTAGAAAATGAGAAATTGCTCTATTTGTGACCACTTCTCAACATTTTGACTCCCAACCTGTGGCTGTGACAGAAATGTGTTCTTCTTTGTGGCTGAATGAATTGTGTAAACTGCAGCAGCATCCTTCTGCTAGGCTTATTACCAACGTGTTTCAAAATGTATGAAACAATATAGCATATGTGTCTGGGATCATGAAATTTCTGAACTATGTTGCCAGAGCATGACATGATACAACCTCAGAAGAGGTAGGGAGCATCACATGATATAACCTCAGTAGAAGCAGGTATCCTCTAGATAAAACAGAATAAAAATAATGTAAAAATGTGCCCAAGACAGTTATAATATGAAAAAATGTGGTAGAAACTGACGATAATGCTTCCCCTGAATTTCATTTCAGAAGACCAATTCCTAGTGGCTGAAGAGTGGCCTTTCTTCCCAATTTTTTGTGTTGAAGTGAAACGGATGAGATTTTTTGTCTGATGGCCAAACTCCTCTTCCAGATGATGGCTTCTTCTTGGAGATCCATATCCCTGTCTGGCCAACTGGAGGGCCTGAAACAGCCTCTGAGATACTCTTGGGAAATGTCAAGTGCTTTAGGGCTGGTTTTTACCTGTGCATCCCCAAGCTTCACATTCTGTCTTGAGCTTGTGGAAATTGCAGCACAGGATCATAGTAGACATTCCCATAGAAAATGAAATTGCATTGCACTTTCAGTCATTTATAAAGCAGTGTGCAGCAGATCCTCAAGTAGTTTATTTTCTTTAACTTATGTGTGTATCTCTGGAAGGAAACACATGTTTCTCCTCATAGTCAAGTCCTGGAAGTTGCAGTTTAAATTTGATGAAGTGTTTTATTCCCCCAGATAAAAACAAATAAATAAAAAATTAGATTTAAATGCATTTGTTGATGAGGAAAGTCAGGAATCCTCCTAATTAAGACATTTCTTAGAAAGGTAAAATTTTTATCTGGGGGCATAAAACACTTCATCAGTTTTAAAGCCACATCTGCAAGGAGTGGATGAAGAGGAGAAACAGGCATTTTTCTTCATTCTGGCTTGTCTGTGAGTTTAAGACTTTTAACAACAGTTTTAAAAATATTTCAACCCAGTTAGAAACACTTGCAATGGAATAGGGATAAAAGTGCCCTCCCTCCCTCTGTTTTTAATCTGGTTCTCTTGATGGAATAAACTACAAGGTTGAATTGGTAACTGGATTATTGCCTCATAAAACAGCACGAGGTTACTATTATCCTTTAATTTTATATCTTTATTAGGGAGTAATGTTGGTCTTATTTAAATCACTGACTTCTCTAATGGTTTTTCTCCCCTTTTACAAATTTATAAAACTAAACCCTAAAGGATTTGGTCTAAGTGCAATTGGCATAACTGCCATTATAAAAATCTTTGTGTTAGCAGTTGGTTATAATCAGCCACTTTAACTGGGCTCAGAATGCAGCAGGATTTAGCTGTTGATAGGTAGAATAATACTGATAAAATATTATTTCTGAATTTTATTTTAAAATGCTCCATTTTCGGTAAGAACTTCTGAATTTTGAGGCAGTGTGAAGATGAACAGCAGTGCCCTGGAAACTTCTAATTTAATATGTTTGTGCAAACAATATATTTAACATATTGTGTATTTCTGCAAAGATTTTAGAAAGCTTGTCTTTGTCTTGCAATTCAGTAACTTTGAAAATTCATGAAAGCTTGTCTTTTGTAGAAGGTGACTAATACATGTGACATATTTAATGATGTATTCCAGTGAATACACCCACCTGAATTTTGTGACACAACACATACTGTTGCTGAACCATTGGCAGTTCTTAGTAGTAAAACTCCTGCTGGATTTGGGTCATCAGAATGTATTTAAAATTTTTGATACACTGGGTTTTTTTGGAAAAATGTGACATCCATCTGTTGATCTCAGTGTGCTTTGATTAAGTATCCTTCAATAGGGAAAGAAACACGGGTCTGTCTGTTCTGGTATAGCTCTGTAGTTGAGTTATAGTTGAGTTATATGCAGAAAGTGAAGTATCTGCCACCTTCAGTGACAGAGAGAATTAGAGCATTTACTGTTTGAGTGCAAGCCAGGTACTGACTTCTTAGTCAGTATACTTAGAAACTAGTCAAATAATCTGTTACAAATTTTGTATTTTGACCATTTTTTTCTGCAGGTGGTCTTACCAGTGCAATAACATGAACTCACTACAAACTTTTAATTAAATCAAAGGAGATTTTATGTTTAAGTTATTAATGGAGTATTTTAGTATCAGTCATAAAAATTCATCTCTGTGTTTCAGCTGCCTCCTTTGATTGGGACTGCTGCAGTTGATGCCATGTAGAGCTGCCTTCTCTTAAAATACCCATTGTTCTCCTTTCTGAAATTTGCCTATAGTGGGTGTTTTAAAGAAGCCCTTCAATTCTCCTTTTAGCTTCATTGAACAAAGACTGGAGAAGATACTTAAAAATACAGGAGTGTAGGCTCCACAATGACCAAAAAATCATTGGAAGTGATTACAATTTTGGTGAAGGCATTGTGGGGAAAGACATCAATGTCTTGGATCCCTCTGAAATTGAGAGGAGATTAAAACCAATTTGAAAACCAGGAATTCTTTTCAGTTGCATGATACGGTGAAACACATGCAACATGATTTTCTTGCAATTTGTCTTTTCCTTATGTAATATCATGGCAAAAATTAAAATGAATGGCAAAAATAAAAATGATACGTGAATGAAAATAATTTTGAAACTTAAGCAAGAGGGAAGAAAGACAGGAGAATGTCATTTGGTGGCAGGAAAAATCCAGGTGAGACTTGAAAGCAAAGTAGACTGGGGCTGTGCATTTGTGTGTGTTGCAGAAAGTATCTAATGCAAAACAAAATGAATTTTTGGAGTTACATTTTGGGGAGTTAAGTGGAGGTATGGCAAGTAAGTGGCACTTGAGATTAAGAGAGGAGATATTCACAGGGCAATGCAGGGCAGTGGGTGAGAATACATGGGTTCCACGGCTTGTTCCACACAGGTTCAATGGCTCTGGTTCCTTTCAAATATTCTGTACAGTACAGCTGTACATGGTTTACCCTTGGCTGTGTTTATTAGTGCTTGCTGGTCAGAATTTAAAACAGATCCATGATATATTTATGTTACTGAGCACAGTCCCAGGTAATTCCTTGGAGTGCCTTCTTGATAAACAAATCTAGCTAATATTGATAAGCAAATCCATGATGTTTGGGTTCCTTATCATATGTGTTTACATATTGATTTTTTTTAATGGAAAATCAGCTTTGATTAATAATATTATTATTGCATATATGAAATATTCTTGTAACTTTTTTTTTTGTTCTAAATTATACAAATTTGCATAACTCCAAGATGGATATTTTCTGAGAATGGAGATTGTAATACAATCATGTGGCTTTGTAGTTAGGGTTACTATGATCATTCACAGGCAGAACTCTTGGAAAATAGAATTTTCCTATTGAAAATCTCCATATTTCATGAGAATGATTCACTCTATTAAAGAAGGCATAGACATAGCAGATAATTAGGATAATGTCTGTCATTTAACACTTTGTAGGGAGCTGCTTGTTATAAACCACTTCATGTATTTAATTTAATCCTAAAGGAATTTAATGAACCTTAGAGAGGAGACTTCATGCTGATAATTGCATAATAACCTATTTTTCTGCCAGACACTTAATGGCTAAGAGGTTATCATTAAATGTGTATTAAGCAGTTCTGTTCTATAACTGTCTTTCTAAGCCATTCTCTCAGGGGTTATCATTTGTTGACTACTTAAACAGCTGCCTGTATTCAAGATCTTAGCTTCTTTATTGGTTTCTTTTCAGAGCTATTTTTTCTCTTGAAGCAGTCAAAGAAAAGTTCCTGTTTCTGTTGGTGTATTTTACATAGCTCCCAAATGAATACTGAAGGTGTAGAAGCAGTTACATGAAGTTAGTCTTCATGTGGGAATTTTGCTTCAGGTTTTAATGAAACCACAACCTCAGTTAGGGTGTTTGTTTATTGCAGATTTGCCTTAGAAGTAAGGACCATGGATTAACATGTAATTTTTTAATCTTCTCTTTTAATTTAGACTACTGAGCTGTAAATCGGAAGGAAGATAATTTCTTCTTGTGGAGGAAAAGAAAGGTGAATAACCTCAATGGAAGACTCTCAGGATCTAAGTGAACAGTCAGTAAGTACAAATGTTGTCAAATTGAATGGAATAAATTGAATTTTGTTCAACCAAGTTGTGTGAAAGGATTTTACTTTGGATTTGAAAGTTATAGTAAAGTCTGGGGAAATCTATTGTGCTCCTAGGTCTAAACCTTTTAGTTTGTACATTAAATGAGTGGTTTTAATCTTTTTCCCTGTTGGAAGGAACAAGATCTTTGTTATATAAGATTTTATGGAACTACAATTGTTGGAGGGATATATTTAAGCTACATTGGAAGAATAAAATGTTAGAAGCGTGCACAGTGGTATGCATTGTTCAAATAATTGCATAAAAATGTATATCCATAGTGTTCTGTCAGTTTTTCCAAATCAAGAGTTACCAAAACCAGAAACAAAATACTTCAAATGGTCAGACTGTGACAGATGACATATATTACTTTTTTCAGGATTCTCTTGGATTTCAAGGGGATTGTGAGAAATGGTAGTCTGTCCCCCTGTTCCATGTCAGAGGGAGATTCTTCTTGTCACTGATGACATTTCTGGGAAAAATGGGGTGGAAATTTCTTCTCCTTTTTCCTTGCCGTTAAGGATATCATCTCCAGATCTCCTCACCACCAGACTGCAGTTTTGAGGAGACAGCAGGCTCTGAGCAAATACAAAGCTATCTGGGCTTGCCATCCAATGTATTGGGCTTTTTAGCATCTTAATTTTCTGCTGTTTCTTACTGGTCACAACAGGGACACATTCTACCAGTACCATGATCCCTATTATCCTCATCTTGGATTTAGTGTACTAAAGATGAACAAAGGGATTTAGTATTTCTATTTCTGACTTGCTGAAGGAGGTTATCCATGCAATAAACTAGTTTGAATATATATATGTATTTAGAGACTTTTATGGGTAGCACAAGTGCAAGGAAGTCAGAAGAGTTGCATGTAGTTCTAAAATGTCAGTAATTTTCTTTAATAAGGAGTACTTTGCTCCTGGCTGGGTAGCTCCTATCTGAGACTTTATCTTGGACTAGGGTTTTATTACCAATTTTAAATGGTACAGGACTGGAAAGTCTTAACAGTGTCTTAAGTCCCCATGGTGGCACTACTTTGGACAGCTGCACATATTTATGTATTTAAAGTGTTCCCAAGCAAAACTTTAGAGCCTGTAAAAGCTGCATGGCTTCATAATTTAATAAAGTTTTATAAAGGTCATAAAAGATTAGGCAGAAGTTCATCTCTTGCAGTCAGTGAAACAATTTTTCTGTGGAGTATTCATGGTGTGGTTATTAATAGAAAGTAGATGAGCTAGTTTAGCTTACTGAAAAAACATCTTTCTTAGCAGTTAAACTGTTTTTGCAACCCTGGGTGCCTGATAAATGCATATTTTAGAAGTAATTTTACTACCCCATCATAGTATAATCTCTGTAGTATTTCTCATAATTTCTACATAGCTTTATGCTACATGTGAAAATGGTCTACAGATTGCAAATTGGGGTGAAATCTGTGCTTTGTTGCATATGAAGGTAAGATTTGCTGTCTTTATTCTGGTGTCACAGAAAATCATGATTCAAGAGAGGTTTATTCTTCTTACTCTTTGCTAACAGTGTCAGAACTTGAAGGTAATGGGTGGGAGAGCCATTTCATCACTCCCTTTATCCAGGTGGGCACTGAGAGTAAAATCTCACCAAGAGCTTGGGCACTGTCCTGGGAAAAGGACTGTTTTATCATGGCTAAACTCCTCTGTCAGCCAAGTTTCAAAAAAGAAAATAGTGTCTCTGGCTTAGTTCCTTAAAAGCCACAGCGCATGTCTGTGGGCTAGAGATCCCAGGAAGCAGGAGGCTTTGATGGTTCAAACTCTAAGAAGGTATCAGATGTATCTGCTTGAAGTGTAGCTGTGGTGTTTCCTACTGGTTAATGTGTTTTGTACTTGTTAGCTCTGGGCAGTTTCTGCCCATTAGGCAGTATTTCTAATTCTTGACACGTTCAAGAAGCATAAGTATTTCATTCCAGCCTCAAAATTTCTTTTGGGAGCTAAATGCATAACATTTAGATTGTGAAAATTCATGGAGAGTAAGGATCAAGCTTCTGTTGCATGTGTATTAGATTGTGTGAATAAGCATGAGTGCAAGACCTGTGCTCAAACCTGTGCTGGTACCTTGGCTTCAAATAGTCTAGTCCTTGGTGACTTTAGAGATTGCCTTTCTCTGAGCTGAGATGGGTTAGAAGGTGTTGGCTTTTGTATGGTGTGTTTGACGGACAGTTGAGTTTTCTGAAGGGAAAGATTCCTTTCTTGGATTAATTTCCCTGGGCATTCTGTTAAAGAATCTTTTATCCTTGGGAAAAGAAGCTAGGCACAGTTCCTTGGTACAGTGACTAAGATTAATTTTCAAGTTCTTATTTAAAGAAAGGAAATTATTCTAACTTTTGAGAGTAGATCATTCTCCTGAAGCATGATATATTGTAGAATAGCTTTTATTCTGATAGTCTTCTCCATAAGTTTGAGACCACTATTATTATTTTAACTCAAAAAAATACACCAATAAGAAATTATTAGTTCTGTGATTCCTATCCTGAAAGTATATCAGTTTGGTGACATTTATATGGCCATACCTATGAGCAATTCCACAGCATTCCTGTTGCCATATGAGAAATAAATTCTTCCCCTTCTGTCTCATGACAATGACTGCATGACCACACACTGCTTCAGAAATCTGTGCTCCCCTGTTCTCAGAGCCTCTGAAGAAGTTGTGTTTGACTGAATTGAGCAGCTGCTGTTTTCTGAGTTGCCAGATTGATTAGATGTAATATATATATATATATATATATACAATTTATTATATTATATCAGTAATTTATTTGTTTTTCCTATTTCTGACCAGAAGTCAGTCTACTTGCCTAATAGCTGTGCTGTAGAGCCTCTGTACTGGGAAACCTCTTGTGCTCTTTTTTTTTTGCCTTCTCCTGGGTAGCAGAGGTGGGGGAATCAATTCTTAATCAATATCATTCAGAGAGAATAAGAGTCAGAATCAGAATAGAGTTTATTATACTTTGGCTTTCCTGTCTTTACTCACAACTGAATAGGTGAATAACTCTATTATGAAGACCAGCAGGAAAATTATGCAATTTACTAGCTGATGCAGAGGTGAGCTGGGATCCCTCAGGTGCAGCTGAGATCCAGTGGATCCTTGCAGCTGGCATGGAGCAGCTCTGGGATGATGCCTATCATGCTACTGTACTTTCTAGGATGGGTATGTGTCCAAAAAAATCTCACAACTCTCTTTTTCTTTTCAATTCAGACGCAGAATACATTTGTATATCTGTGCATGGGATTTTCTTTTAATTTATGGGAAGGCTTATTAAATAGTATTCTGAGTGAAAAAGAGGAAAATAGTAAGACATGTACTGCACAGATAGAAAAAAATAACCTGTTCTGGTGTGAGGTCTGTCACCAGGTGCAGGCTGCTACTTACCAAGTGAAAGAATACTTAAGACCACATAAATTGGTCTTATATGGACAGATGAAGCTATGTTAAAAGTTCTATTTGTTTTGAAATGGAAGAGAAGGAAATTTTACAGATCTTGTATTCATGAAGAGTCTAGCAATAGGGAGACAAATATTTTTCAAGACTGGTCTTGGAGATGGTAAATAAAACGATAGTTTTTTAGCACCTAAATAGTCCTCTGGTGTGCTTTGGTATAGCAGACACTCCTAGGATTTTGAGAACTACAGGTTTGCACTCTTTATTTTGTCTCTTTTAGTCATCACTTTCTGTTCAGTCTGTATTAGTAGAAAAAGAACAATTTGGCTGCTAACTTGCTAGTTTAGGGTTTCAAAGGGCCTTATTAGAAACTGGTGTAATTTCATCCCCTGGCCCTTTTATATAACAGCCTGCATATTTAGATTACTTCATTTTAACCTAGAATTAAACAATAGATTGCAGTGCTGTAGGGCAGGACACTAGCAGATGTGAAGCTAAACCTGAATGAACAGGTTTTTATTTTTGTGACATTTGGACAATCATCCCCCTTGTGCCCTGGGTAAGTTATTTGTTTTTTATCAGACTGTACAGACTGTTATATCTGTTACTTGCATTTATGGCCCACTTACAGATGGACGATCCCTGGCAACCTTTTTTGGACAGTGTTGTTTCCCGATTTTGTTTTGTTTTAATGTGTGAAGCTGTCAGATGTGATCCCTTTGCAGATCAATTTTCACCTGCAGCTACTTCTCTGTTGCACAAGCCCTGTACCTGCAGCGTTTAATCTTCCCCACCTCTGGGGTGGGCAGCCTGGTAGCACTTTGGCTGGAGCTCTTTGCAAAGAAATGAAAATTAATTTAAACTCTTTAACAGAATTTTAAATTGCTTTGTTTCACTGTTCTGCATTGCAGCATAGCATGTTGTGGTTCTTGTCTCTGTTATATCAGTATTTGTAGGACTTGGAATATTACAGGCAATTCATCTTAGATTAGTGATGTTGCTTAAAATAGATGTCTGGAAGTTATCTGGTCTAGCTTCTGGTAGTATGCACAAATACTTCAGTTATGAAAGCAAAGAACATTTAAGATAGGTAAGTGAAGAAATGATGGATTTAGTAAGAAAAAAAAATAGTTTCCTTAATAAGTGATTATTTGCTTTTAATTAAAATCAGTCATTGAAGAAAAATGCCATAACTTGAAGTCAGCTGTAATAGAAAGCAATAGAAAACCAGCCTGTCTTTTTGAAGGTTTATTTCAAAGTATTTTTGTGAACTGCTTAGGTATTTTACTACCTCCTTTTACAGTTACAGTAATTGGCACAGAGAGATTGCTTGCCATAGAGGATTCAAAATTATCACCCATTTTGAATTACAGTAGATCAAGAATAAAATATAATACCATAATTCCTTGTCTCTCATCTAATAGGAATTTGAGGTAGAAACATCAGTGTTGTTCTCTCTCGGCTACAAGACCTTTACATACAACATAAAGACTTCTATGAACACACACATTTTTTGGTCTTTCGTTTGTCCTCTACCACTTCAGCATTCTGTCATTTCTATACAATAGTCCACTGCTATTGAATTTTAAGGCACTTTTTTCAAGCTACATTAGTAGTTTTATATATATTTTATTTCTGTAATTTTCCAAATGGGACAGACCAAATGAGACAGCACTCAGAAGCAATTAGTGCATTTTGACATGCAGAATAAACTACGTGGACTTGTGTGTTGTATGAATTGCATGTCATTGGAGAAATAGTTTGGCATGAAAGATACAAATCTTCACTGTTGACATACATTCAATAGAAATGTGCATTTTTTCCGAGTTGATTAAAATTCTAATTTGAAAGTATGTTTCTTTAAAAGCTAAGTATGCAATCTCTTAAAAATTTATCAGAATTCTACAGAATAATATCCATGGCTTGTAAACTTGCAAGACGGGATGAAAAGAAGGGTTGGCAGACAAACAGAAATGCTCCTGTCATGTTTCCTCTGGTTCAGCTCTGCCTGTCTTCTGGATGTTATCATGTCAGTATCAGAATTTTAAATGGAAAGTCAGTGTATGGGCTTTATTTAATAACAAGGAAAACCAATAAAAGAAAATGTTCTGTTGTCACATACTGTCCTTGGACTGCTGACAAGGACTGACACATAGCTACTCTATAGTTTGTTATGGCTGGTATTTCTGGCTCCAGAGAGGCCCCAGACTAGAATTTTAGGGATAGAACTACTTGGGAAGATTGCCACTGCCATAAGCTATATGAACTTTCCTCAAGGTTGATACCATCTTCTGCACAGGGCTCCTGGAGCATGAAATTCTCTTATTACCAGTGATGCTACAGCCCTGATGTGATGTGGATATCAGAGGTGACTTCTATTGTACTGTAACAGATAACACCACTAGAAAAAAATAATGGCAAAAATTTGCAGGTGGAAAAAATGTTCTTCAAGGCCTGAAAACTGGGCCAGCTTAGACCTGCTTTGAATCCTCCTTAAGGACCTGTACACCTAAGAAAAGGTTTGTATCTATGCATGCATACATAAGATTTGGAACATATGAGTCAGTCTAGTAGAAGTATCTGATAGACACACTCCAAGCTCTGCAGATTAATTTTGCTTATATGATATGATACTTGTTCAAGCATTTAGAATACCAAATTTATAAATGCTATATTTCTAATTTATTTTAATATTGAATTTTAACTTAAAATTACCCACAAAATTTCCAAAAGTCTGTCCTATTTGTGTATGCAAAATGAAAATACAAGTTTCCTTAGCACAGGAACTGTGCATCAGCTTAGGCTTCTGATTTTGACGGTGTCCAGGTGAAGTTAGCATGTTTAGAAATATTTTCTTCTTCAGTAAAAAGGGGTCAGGGTTTTGTAATGAAAAAAAATATTCAACAACATGACAGTAAATCAATCTTCTTTAGCTTTTTCATTTTGCAAGGCTAAATGCCCAGTGCCTTCATGCCTATTAAATAACTAAGTCTACATTTTCACATGAAAAGCATGGTTTACACTGAACATACATTTAGTTTCTACTCATTTGATTATTGTAAAAAGTTTAGATGCAGCAGTGTGCTGAAGAATGTGTGGGACTTAGAGGATGTGATTAAGCCCACTTAAATCAATGGGATTTTTCATGTGCTTTAGGTTAGGCATGTGCTTAAATACTTTTCTTGAAAAGACTTGGAAATACAGTACAATAAAAGCAATAATTTCAGAAATATTTTACTAGCAAATGCATCTGAATGATTTGTGGCTGTGGCTAATATTTATTCAGCATCATGTAACAGTCATGGTTTCTTTCTTCTTCTTATAGTAGCTTTTATCTGAGCTCTACCTCCATATCCAAGTGGTTGACTTGCTAGTCAACTTGTATTAAAAAAGAGAAAAACGACAGGGAGAAATATTTAATAATTTTAAATAATAAATGACACTAGGCAAAGAATCTAATTTCCTAATTTATAAAGTATTTTTTAGACACATTGGCCACATGCAGACCCATTAAACCACACTCATCCTCGTCCTCTTTTTTAAATCTTTAGCAATGTGAAGAAGATCTTAAAAGCATTGAAATGTTTTGGCTCCAGTGAATGGAAATAATTTTGCCATAATATAACTTAAGGCAGAATTTGTCCCAGAGGATCCCACTGGGATCAATGTGAAACTCATGTTGTTTATTTATTTATTTATTTATTAGTTAAATAATTAATTTTAAGACTTATTCATGATCCTCCATGCTCTTGAAAGCAACACCTGATGCTCTATGAGAATATTTTCATGGCAGCATCCTTTGCCTTGTGTCAGCACTTGGACTTCAGCAGTGATTGTGCTTTAGTCAAAGAGGTCACCAAACCAAATATGAAGCAGCTTGCATCTGAGAGATCCAGAGATTTGTGTTGGAGTGTTACTCTTATAAAGGCAAGGTTTCTCTTAGCTGAGAAACTAAGAAACTAGGTATGTTTAAGCGAAAACTGAGCAAATCTCTTTGTAAATGTAGCAGCAAATCTAGTTTATCATAGCTTTCCCCTTTTTTGTGTATGTTAACAGCAGAGGAATGAATCTTAGCTGACCGTGACTTTTTGATTCTTTTTTTTTTGTTGTTGTTTTGGTTTGGTTTTGGTACTGGAAGCAGTGACTAATGGGATTTCTGTCATGAAAAAGAGAATCTTTTATCATGCAGTCTTTAGTTGATCTTGTTTTTGTGAAACCTTACTTGGCTTTATATTTTTAGTCTTTGGTCTTGGGCCACGTGAATTTTTTTTTATGTGATTCAATCAAAGTATACAAGAGAAGGAGTTAAAGCAAACATCACTTATTTCTGAAATGAAAAAGAATGCATTTCTTATTTCAGCTAGCAATGCTCTTAAAAAATTATACAGGCTTTCAAGTTTCAGTTGTCATGCAGTCACCTTCCCTGTGGGACTACTCATGACTGCAGTGAAATGTGTTGGGCTGCCACCTGAGCATTTTAGGGATTTACATAGTAACAGCCCACAGCCTGAGAGGCTTGTGTTGCTGGACATGACACTAAATTCCATCCAATAAAAAGTCAAACTATGCTTGTAGTTCAAAATGCAGTAATCTGTGCTTTAACTGTTTTTCAGGGATCCTTTTTACTGACTCTGTGCAAATAGGATTTGTGCATTTATCCGCCCAGATAGGATCAAGTGTGAGAAAGAACTTGCTCACTAAATGGTGATCCTCATAGTGGCTCTCGAGCAGTTAGGAAAACCTCTTCTTGCTCTTTTTCCCATCCATTCAAAGATTCTTACTCTGTTAAAATTCTTCCAGCAACCTGTGCCTTGAATGCAGCACATTGCTTTCCCAGCAGTTCAGGCCTTTGCTTGAGTGGAATGGGCTGTCATTTCCTCTCCTCCTTTTTAGTTTGTTTTCTTTCAGCTGTGAAATAAACTTGATAGTATGACAATTTTTGAAACAGTGAAATTAAAATAATTCCGTAATGAAATGTGTGAAATATTTCGATAATTCAGTGTGTTTTACCATCACAGGAAGCAATATGTTCTGTTGTTAATGGTTAGTTTGGTTATATTGGCATCCTCTGTTTTGCTTCAACCACTGTTAACTGCATTTATGTAAACAGCCTGTTCCTGACAGGCCCTGATGCATTAGGGGCATCTGAGTTTCATTTGCTTTCTCTTGCTTACCCTGGTTTCCACGGACCATTCCAGGACACTTTTAATTTCATGAGCAGGATTCACTCTGCCTTCACTGCACTGGACACAGTGTGCTGTGGAAGTCCAGCACACAGGAAGAGTGAATGCTGTGCACAGTCAGTCAGATGTTGTATGCAGGGGTACAGGTGTTCAGGAGCTTGAATCCAACTGCAGTTTCCCTTTACGTACATTTAATCAGTTTCTAATACACACACTCAGCTTCCATTATCTATCTGTTACCGACTTTTCAGGAGATTAGTTACTCAGGCTAAGATCAAGTCATTGGCACATTCACAAGTTCAGCTTATGCTAAATAATCCTAAGAGCTGTATTTGTTTGTGTCTTTGTGTATGTACTTTTTCTTCCATGTAGTGATAGTGGTTGTGGAGGTGCTGGAGCTTTGGTGGGCTATGGACATGCAGATATCCTGGTGCTTATCCTGTGATCTGCTTGTCTGCCATGTTCTCAAATTCATTGCCCAGGTTAAACTGCTTTGATAATGAGTTTTACAAGGGTTTTTACGGCATCAATGTAAAACTAATGATTGACCTGTAACCTCTAAAGTGTGTCACCTGCATCTAGAAGTTTCATAAAAATGAAATTAATTTTATCCTCTCATCCCATAGCTTTGAAGGTGCAAGAGTGAGTTTGTAATTTCAAATGGAATGCTTATTAATAATTGTAGTAAATGATAATTTAAACCCATACTCCTTGGGGCATCACAAGTGAAAATCATAGGCTTTCAAGAAGCTGATACCATACTGCATTTCATGCATAACTTGCTTTTAAGTCAAGGAATCCAGAGTTTAATTAATTGAAGGAAAAGTATACATTTTCCTTGCAAGATAATAGATTTAATCTGAAGATAACTGCAAATTGAAAGTAGAAATAGAGGAAGTAGTCCTTGTAGGATGAAGGGCAGTTATGTGATGCACCATTGGTTGATTGTTCATAAACTCTTCAGTTCTTTCTTATTAGTACTAGGGTTCAACAGTACTCAATTTTGATAAAAGCAAACACATGAAGACTTAACATTGATCTGAACTTTCCAGGTTGAAATAATACCTAATTTTAGATTAAACAGGGTAGAATTAGCTAGCATTTTGAGAACTTTACACTGAACTATTTACTGAAAATCTCTCAGTTCATGTAATTAACCTGTATTTTAAAACATGTCTATGGAAGCAGATGTATTGCAATAATGATATGCTTCATCTGCTTTTCTGATACTGTTGGATATCTTCTGTTTTGGACATTAACCATATAAAGAGTTCTGTTGAAAGTCCTGGTGTTGAGCTGTGATAAAAAAGACTAAATAATTGTGTAACAAGACATCCCAGCAAATATAATAGATTTGAAAAAGTGACTTGTTTCCAGTTGATAGTCTACAGATCTGCTTTGTACTTTTATCTAGATACCTGTGTATTGATGAAAGAAGACTTAGAATTGCTTAGAATATAGACATTTGGAAAATTTTGTAGCAATAAAGCTGTAGTTAACCAGTTGCATCTACAAAAATGGAATGCGAATCTAGAGCCTGATTCCAACATAGTTATGCAGCTGTAAAATTCACCTATTGTTGCAAGTGCATCAGTAGGGTATCAAGCAGAGCTGCCACCCAAAAATCTTATGTCAGCACCTAAAAAGAGTAGGAGAAAAAAAAAAGGAGTATGTTTAGACTGTGCTAATCACTACTTTTCACTACATGTTCTGTGGTATATGGGAAATTGTATATTTTTTAGGACAAGGAAATCTTGATGTGGTCAACATGCTAAAATATATACTGATAGAAACCAGACTATAATGGTCAGAAAGCTTGTACTACATGATCCTTAATGGAAGAATTAATTTCTCATGCCTACTGTGCAGATCAAAAAGACCTCTGTAAAATTTTATGTCCACATTGAGTTCCATTTGTAACTGGTCTTGCAATAATATTCAGTCACTATTGCAGATATGACCTGATTGTGGATCTGCAAATCATGCTGCAAAATTCAACAAGCTTATCTGTGAGAGTATAGAGCTGAGAAATAAATGTAATTATCCCAGGGGCAGTGCTATATTCCTCACTGTCTGGTTTCACCTAACATGATGTGCACTGAAGAGGAAGAATGCCAGATGGTTGTGAAAGGGCTGCACCCCAGCTTTTTTAAAATCACCAGTTACAGAAATCCATCTGGCATATGCCAAGAGCAGGAGCTGACCAAGTAACTGTCCTGTGATTTCCAGAAGTCTCAAGAGACATTCTTGAGACTTTGAGTGAATATGTGATGCAGTGCCTAACCAGGAGCATTGTAGCATTTCAAAATATCTGAAATCTTCAGCTGAGTGCTTCACAGTCCTCAGAAATTATACTTGCTGATAGCATGGTTTCAGAAAAAGAAAAAATATCAACATATGTAATACTTACCTCAGTTCTTTTGGAAAATTTACATTTTCACAGATGAAATCTTCAATGGAGAGTATATATAGGAATGCATGGGTTATGGGTGATTTTCCTGAAAATTTTCAGTGGTGAAAGAAAGCAAAAGACAGAAAATAGCATTCATGGGGAAAAAAAGTAACCAACTGTGTAAATGATGACTGTGAGGATACTTTGACCAAGTCTATACAGTAATGTAGAAAAGTGAAATGCAGCAATGCTGCCTGCTGGGGTGAATAATACAGACAGGGCTCCTTGGCTGTTGGGTTCACTAAGCCACCGTGTTTACTTTTCATTTTTTCTACTTTTCAGTGCTTCTGCTTTAGTGAAACATCAAAGTGCCATGACTGAGTAATACTTGAAAAATGAAATGTATGGCATCTAGAGGAGGTCATTGGAACGTTGTCTGATGTTTGGAGCTAACTTTTTCTGTTCCTAGTATTCACTTATCCTTTATTACTAGTTGCTGGGAGAGAATGGGAGAATCAGTCCCTGCTATTCTGCTGCTGCTCAGTGGTAGCTTCTGAGCTTAATCTTAACAAAAAATGTATCTCAGACAATCAGACCATTATAAAAGTCTTGAAGCTCATTAGAGGCTCAGATGTATTAGTATATGCAAAGAAAATCTCCAGCTGCTTAATCTTAATTTTAGGTTGGGTTTTTTGGGCCTTTTTTTCATATCTTTCCTTGTGTCTTTCTTGGGGGAGCATAAACAGTTACCCTTGAAATTTGGGGTCAGAAAATGGTCTTCAATAGATGCCACAGTGCAAAGCAGGCAGCGAAGGTTTGTGTGTAAATTTCTGTAAAGAAGAATGTTTTGTGATGGTGATAAAGGCCTATGCAGTAATCTTTTCTCTGTTATGAATACTGCTACAGAGATGAGGCCTTTGTATTTGGCTGCATAGAGAGGTTACTGTCATGTGAAGACCATAAAAGTTCCTGCCATTGTCTTCCACTTCTTGGTCTATGGTAAGCTTTGTCCAGCTGTGGGAAAAGACTACACTGTCTTCTCATGTCTAAATGTTAGTAATGTCACCTGGTAAGTTTGCATGTATGATTTTTCTGCTTTTCCAGAAGAAAATGCCTCCATTCAAATTAGAGAAGCCAAATGAGTGATTTACCCAATTCCAGACTAAGGTATGCTTGTGAGTTTGAATACATGAGCTCCACTGGAACTTGGCTTTATTCCCAGGGCTTCCCATTTAACATCATATGGTACATACTGTGAAGGTATAATGCCCTGTAAGTCAGAGACTTAATGATGCCAGATTAAAGGGGAAAACGGAGAAAAGATCCATCTTAGAAATTAAGAGAAGCTGTAGCTGCCTTCCACAAAAGCAAATGATGGCATAAATCATCCTTGCATTCCTGAAGCAGACAGGGCCATTCTGCATTAATAAAAAGTGAATACAAGAAGTGCAGTAATGGTATTGTGCAGTGTGTTTTCATTGGCGCTGTTTTTCACCGAAAGGATGCATAACTGGGTGGGTGTCATGTGGGCTTGCAACCATCCTTCAACTTTTTTCTGCTTCTTCTACTTCTCTTAATCGCCTGAAGAAAGCTACTAATGCACACTATTCTAATGACAGTATTTACTAGAACACAAGGGATTACCACTGTTTTTTCCCTGCTCAGTACCCACACAAGGGATGTGTAGCAAAGCAGATGTGCTTTTTTGGTGCAGACAAGTAGAAATCACTGTGGCACCATTAGCATTAAAGGGTTCTGGTTCAGGTGGTAAAATAAGAAAGCACGGAAAATATGTGTCTGCTCCACCCCAACTATCTTTCTATCCCTGACTACCTCTGTACCATACAAAACCCCATACTTTTCACTCTTGCTGTCAGTGTAAATATTTTAATGTATATTTAGTGAAATGGTTTTGAGATAGTTTTTTTATTAATTGTTTTTAACATCTGTTACATCTCCAACAAAAAAGTTACTGTTTAAATACTGAAGTATGTTAATATTTTAAATGTTGAATTTTGATAAGCCAGTAAAAATCTGCTAATTCAGTAGAAAATTCTTGACTATCAAAATAACAGTAAACAAAGAAACAAAATATATTGTAACCAAAGCAAACCTTACAGATCCTTCACTGTATTGTGCAGTGGGATTAACAAGTATGTACACTTTATGTGACAGTGTTTTGTAGTCCATACTGTAAATATTTGATATTTGAGCAAATTCAACCTAAGGATGAGAGAAAATCTGGCAAATTTTTTGAAATGTAATCAAGCATTTTTGCACTGCAATAGCATGTGTGCCCAGCATGTATCTGTAAATTCTTGCTGTGTCTGTATTTTGGCTAGTAAGAGAAATTGGTGCAAAGAATGAGTTCAAGAGAATCATGAGGTAAAATGGAAATCCACATAGAGTATTTGTAATTAGTATGGCTGTAGGATGTGATAGGCTTTGAGGACCACAGAAGGAAACAACCTCAAACAGAGAAGCTATTAGACTATTGTCTTCCTACTTAGAGAACTTCTGCATCCCTATATGTCATACTAAAAGCACACAGTAAAGAAACGGCTGCAGGATTGCATGGATTTGTGGCTTGATACGTGATTCTCCAAAGATCTTTCAGTGATTGTTGCGTGATGATAAGTAAAGCCTTTGGAAACTCTAAGTCAGACTATGGTAGCAATGCATTAATTGGTACACAGACTCTGCTATTTCTGTCCTACTTACCTGTCATGGTGCTGTGACTTGGAAAGAACCTTGCTTCTCTCTGAAGTACATCTGCAGCCCTGGTGTTCTGCTCAGGTTATGCACACCTTTCCATCACATAGGTTTGGGTTTGCCATCAGGATCTCAGTTCATAAAGGCTGCCCATTCAAAAACTGTTCTGTTGGTTTAGTTGCATGATGTTATGATTTGGTAAATGTAACTAAAAATAATACCTCATTACTGTGGCTTTCAATCTTCCAAGGTTGATTTTAATAAGTACGCCTAATAACACTGCAATTGCATTGTACAAAACCCTCTGCATTTTAATAGATGGACTGATTGCAAAAATATGTTGTGAGAGTTTGTGAAGCTTCTGGTTTGTGAAATACAAAGTTTAGAGTATCCAATACTTAATAAAATTTCTGCTGTTTTTCAGTGTTAAAAAAATTGCCATGGAATTAAACTACAGCATATATTAAAATTATATTTCTCTTGCACTGAAGGGGATTCCAAATCTAGCCTTTATCTCTTTGATCAAGAGTCTTGTGGGCAGCAGCATATTTTTAAACTTTGTGACTCTCAGTGTAAAGTTTTGAATGGTTCTGCTGCTACATATTTTTATTCTGCTTAAAATTATTATTTAGTGATAGAAAGTCAATGTGAACTGGGTGAAAAAGGTATCCCTCTTTAGCAAAATAGTTATCTGAAACTAAATGGGGGGGTCTGGTGTTCCTATACATAAACATAATTACCATTCTAAGACTTGGGTTTCCCCAATGCAGACCACAGGGTTTTCCTGCTGGTTTATAATCACGTGCAGATATGACAGCATATCTAAAATTGGCATTTTTCAGACCTTGCCAGTGGCTCTTAATCCATCTGGCCCCTTGTGTGTCCTTGGTCAGCTTCCTGCTTTGCCTGGAGCAGCTGCTGAGCAACTTCACTTGCTGACCACCTTCTTTTGCAGCTTTAGATTTCTCAGAGCGCAGCATTGAAAGGAAGGGAAAATGCAAAGTTTTTGTTCTGTACTGCTGCTAATGAAAAAGGAATGACCTTCTTGAAGACGTCTCCCCTGTTGCTTGATCAACACATCCGAAGTTGTTTGCTTCCTTGCCTCTCTGTCTGTGCTGGCTCTAACAGGGGGTGTGCATCAGTAGATTCAAACCACATGACAAACAGCTCTTTGGCCACCAGCCATTTATCCCCATTTATATCAGTATTCCCAAAGATGTCCATCTGCTGTAAATAATGCGAGCTAAAGGTGCTCTGCATCTTTTTCAGCACTTTTCTGCAGTGGATTAGGCATGTGAAGATATCAAATGGGTCCTGGGATCTGATTATACTCAGGTCTCCTTTTGTCCACTCTGCTGTTCTATGTTTTAAGCAGCACATCATATCTTAAAAATATAAAGGTACATAAATGAAGGCTTATGCTCTGGAGCTAAGTTCTCAGTTAGTTTTACTCATGCATTTTATGTCTGTTATACCCATTTCCTATGGTACTATGGACCTGATTCAGAAAAGCATATAAGCATGTGCTTAATTAAGTGCTTTCCTGAATAGGTATGCTTTTCTGAATTGGAGCCCATGACTAACTGGCATGTGGGCTGTAATCGCCCACCTGGGACATTCTGGGGGTGGATATTAGAAGACAAACCAGGTTTTTTCTGCTTTTCCTGCTTTCTGGAAGTCTCCTCTTGCTCTAGATGATTTCAGTTTTTTATAAAGTTCATTCATCTGTGAGCTGAGTCAGGCTTTCTATTTATGGTATTCATCATTTAAATCCCTTTGTTTTGAATAAATACAGGTTGTAATTGATAGAAAGTATATTTGCATTTCATGTTAGAAAGCTAGATGTCATGGATACTCTTAAAAGAAATTAAAGAAAGCTTTCTTCTCAATCTGGAAATCACTTTCATAGCCTTGGTTTTGATATTTAGTACGGCTTAGTTTTTTTTTTACAACAAAATTAATTTAGGTATTTCAAAGATCATGTGATCAACTGCCCAAAGTGTGTTCTTTGGCACACATCCAGATCCTTGTTCTCTTTTGGAAGTGTTGCAGCTGCAATAAATTTGATTTTACCCTTGATAATTTCTATAATGTGTAGTAAAAATGTATTGCTGATTTACTGTTGTTGCCTTTCTACTAAGGAAAAAAAAGGTCACAAATCACAAAATCTCAAATATTATTATATTTACCACACTTAAGTAGTTGTATATACATGAAATTCAAATATGCTTCAAGATTTGTTTGGTGTCTAGTTTTGGGAGGTTGTTCAAATAACATAAACTCTGCAGTTTGTATGTTACTTGTCACTTCTGAGAATTCTAGTAGGTTCCACTATTTCCTTTGAGGTCTCTGTTGAGTATTTAATAGAAAAAAATGCTAAATAATCAAGAAAATTTGCCTCTATATTCATGGAACACAAAATATTCTTTATACTTGTCAATGTAATAGAATAGTACAAAGTACATATATCAAAAAGGATCTTTGGATGATAGGAAAAAAAAGTTGACTTTTTATTTTGGTAAGTAGTTTGAATTTTTTTTGGTAAAACCATTCTGTGGTCTCGGTGAGGTTATGCTCATTTCATAGTTGTAACACTTCTTCCAAACTGCCTTTCTGTTGCATAGTTAACAACCTATTGCATTGTTCTCTCGACATCTTAACATTGTAAGCTTATTTTTTCTTTTTCCTGGTAAAATGTTTCACACTTTATAAACTTCATTAAAGGGATTGTTTTAGGAGAGAAACAGCCTGGGAGCAGAGGGGAAGACTACAAAAAGGAGACTGATTAAACCACCCTTCCCAGCTCCCAGTGTTCTCTATGGAAATGTGGGACCTTCTCTGTGAAGGCTAATAGTACTTGCTGGTTGAGCATTACCACCTCTGTGTTTAGTTTAAAATTTAAGAAAATGTTTGGCAGGTAAGATGGATTATGTTCTTCCCCTAGTTAGCAGTTGTTAATGTGTGGGTGTGGACCCTGCTTTGCAGCCCTGTGGAGCACAGGTTGCTCAAAGGCTTGACACGGTCACTGGTCCTCCTGCCATGCCCATGTGCCATCCCTATGTGGTCATTGCCCCTTTTTTTTGCATATTTAAACCTGTCCTCTGCTAGAGACCCCTGTTTGTAGCTCATGTACTTGGTAGTAAAGAAAGGGCTTTTTACTTCTCCCTTTTAATGATATTTCTACCTGCTACCTGTTTTACAGCCTTTTAGGAAGAGGTACCAGTAGAGAAGATACAGTTCCCTTATACAATCTTTAGGGCATGTGGTGCTGTGATCACACTGGAGCAATAGACTCATTTTTGTAACCTCTTGAGGTGCAAGAGCTACTAAATATGAAGAGGATAATGAGACATTATAAGTCAACATAACCAGGAAAAATAATGATTTCCTGTCAGGAAGAAATTTATTACAGGATGACACCTCTAAGGCTTCTGTTTCGCCTATTTTTTTTTAATTTCCCTCTTCTATAAGTAGAAAAATATGGCAAAAGGCTTAAAACAGCCTTTCAAGGGCTTCTTTCCTCAGCTGCCCATTCAACCCGACAGGTTTTGTGAAACCAGAACTTTCCTTTGCTTCATTAGCTGCAAAGGACGGTCCTTCTTTCCTTTGTTGTTCAGAGCACATTTTAAATAATTTAATAAGCACAAGTGATTAAGGCATTAAGAATTAAAGTAGCTTCAGGATGAGACTGTGGTAATGGAGAAGCATTGCCTAAGTTCCCAGCTGAGCAGAAAATGGGAAAAAGCCTTACCTATTCACCTAACTCCTGTAAAAGGGGCAAGGGATTAAAGGAAAGAATCCGACTCAAAACCACATTTTTAGAAAAAAATAATTCAGAACAATGCTTCTTGAATTAAATTTTCATGCTCACTCCTCTGTGAGTTCATCCTTAGAAAGCAGGACATATTTTTGGCAGCATATATTTTACTAGAAAATTCTAAAATAAAAATATCTGTCCTTACTTTTTCAAGATTTGGGTCATTAGTGTCGCCCTAATATACTTTTGACTTCATTAATAATTAAGTTTTCTGAGTCTTCACAGAACATCGCTAAATAAGTAATAGAAAGACTGTTAATGAAAATGCTGAATAATGAAATACTATTTGATGGATGCAGTAAAAAATTACTCTGAGGGGAAAATATTTACATCAAAATGTAAATTAATTATTATTTCACTTTGTATCCAGTGTATGCAGAGCTGTACTCTGCCTGTAAACTGAATGTCAGAACAAATATCTACTAATTTCTTGGTCTATTGCTGAACTGAGGTAATACGAAAAATTTTATAAAGATATAATTTGTGCTAAATTAATTTCACTTATTTGCTGAATTGCTAAACTTCACAAAAGTAATTCAAAGAAAAATTGGCAAGGCAATCTATTTTTAGTTGTGGTCCCATAACTTTATATAGTATGAAATAAAATTATTCCCAGGGAGACAAAATCAAAAGGAATCATAATCAATATCCATAGGAGATGGAAAGCTCCCAAGAGGTGAAATAAACTTTTCTTGTTTAAACAGAGCTTTGAGAGACTGAGCAGAATTCCAGAAGCAAGTGCACTCCTTAGTTTTCCAGTCTGGTTGCTCTTCCTCTTCCCCCTCTGTTCATTCTAATTCATGCCTCTGGCAGTATATTGGTGTAAAAGAATTATATATCTCATTTCTGTGAGAGCATTGTTTCATGTCACTGGTGAGCATTGCTCTCTTGCCTCAAGAGGCCAGTGGGAGGGCCTGTGGCAGTGAGCTTGGAGCTAGGGGTTCTCTAAGGTCCCTTCCAACCCAAAGCATTCTGTAATTCTCTGATTCTAAAGGGAATTAGGGCAGGGAATGCCTAACAAACCCAACTCTCTTTTCAAGTAAAGCAGCCTGAAGTACCAAGCACCAACTGCTGTTGTCCTTGTCTTACTGGTCCAAGAAATCACTCAGGTGTGTTGTCTAAATTGTGGCATCTCTCTTCCTTTCAATTTTTCTATTATCAGTATAGAATGGTTTCTGTGCAAGAGACAGCAGTAACTGCAATTACCTATTTGAAGATAGGATGGCTGTGGGCCCTGCAGTTCTTCTCCCTGTGTCTTTGCATGCTTTCTGCTTATGTTCTCTTGCAGTCATTCCTTGCTGGAGAAATGTCTTCCATCAGAAGTAGAGATGGAATCAAGAGGGAACGAAGTATGTAAGGGAGAAAACAAATTCGGCTTCGCTCCACCTTTGTTTAGTGACCAGAGTGCAATTTCTGATACATCATTATACTAGTAATGTCCACCCATTTTGATCTACAATAATATGGACTTAACTTAGTAGTTGCTGCTCTCTTAAATTACCAGTACAGAGTTCTAGACATGGTGGCCAAAACACACCATTGGTTCATGCAGGCTCAAATAAATGGGATTAATGCACTTTCCCCTAACTGTACAGGAGTTAGGTTGGTGTTTAAGTACCATCATCTTTAAAACTCCACAAAAATACCTCAAAATGTTTTCTTAGTTTAGTGTAGGGTTACCACAGGGAACACTATAATTATTCAAGAAAATAGGATGACATAGCTCTGATGCAACTATAAATCACATTTTCATTTCTTTTTCTTGCTGTGCCGGAGGAAAACCAGAAGGTATGTAATCTGGTGAGCACAAAAGCACTTTGCCAAAGGCTTCTTTAAGAAAGAGAAGATAGCATATAATTTCATCTGCTCACTACTGCATTATATTAGGAGCACAATAAGACGTAGAAAATCACTTCCCTGTGCGTTACCTTTATTTTCAACTACTTTGTAATAGATTTTTTTGTCTGGGTTTGCTGTCAGTCCAGAATGTCAGTTTTGTTTTGCCTTTATTTTTCTCCTTTGCAATGGCACTTTTTTAGAAGAAGTTACCTCTTGGAAGAACTGGCCATGCCTGCATCACGCAGTGATGCAAAGCAGGAGTACACAGTGGTGTCTGGGATAGTTAAAAGGCTGGAAGCAGCATGCTGAGCTGTGTGAAAGCTGTGTGGAAAGGCAGATAGAGTGCGAAACTGGAGACACGAAGAAGCAGCTTTAACTGCTTTAACAACTTTAATTGTGGTGAAAATCCCAGAAATGGAATGTTATGTTTTTTCTATAAAACTACTTATAACTACTAATAAAATTTTCAATAAAAATATTGAAACCAGAAGAACAATTAAGTGGGATTTTTCCCCCCTCTCAGGTTTCAGAGGAATAAAGCCATGGAATTTCAGAAAATAAGGACATATCTGCCCCCACCTTTTTTTTTTT
>VXBI01004676.1:282769-293409 GCA_013397375.1 Toxostoma redivivum | reverse complement strand
AAAGAGAAGGCCAGTCTTCCCTAGGCACCTTAGTGGGTCAGGTGGATTATAGTTGAGAAGCCAAGCCACAAAGCAGTGGATCACTGATTTAACTGGTAATTAGGAAGTTAACAATCAAGCCTGTTTCATCTGATCAGTATTTCCCCACCAGGCAGATACGTACTGACTGCCTTGGCATTGTCTTTCTGTCTCTATGGATAGTAGATGCAGCCCAAAAAATAAATTAGGACTCAAGATTCTACTTAATTATCAATATCTAAAATTGATATTCTAGATTTAACTCTTGGTTACAGTTTTGGTAACATCCAGCAAGCTGTTCAGTAAGATTGTCTGGTGATCAAAAGAGCTACCATATCTATCACCTGTGTGCAAGTACTACCTTGCTTATTCCCAAAAAGAAACAGGAGCAGGGTGTTCTGTCCACTGAGGGCTTTGTTAACAGCAGTCCTGTGGCAGAGTTCAGATGGTTTGAATGGGTCAGGGGCACCCAGGGGAAGTACAGCTTCTGCATTCAAAGTATTTTGGGTGGTTCTGTATCAGTACCAAAATGTTTCAGTTCTGAAGGATAACTTGCACCTTTATTTGGAGCAATTTGTTGTGAATAGAATACTGCTTCAAGTGGGGACTTGGACTCTGTGTCTTATTCTCTGTGTCTGATATATTCAAAGATTTTTTGGTGAACTTAAACATATAGGGTGCTTTTCATATACTAAATTATGTCTTGGTAGAGTAGCAATATGTAGCAGATCAAGAGCAGGCTGCTGGTCATGCCTTAGGAAAATGCAGTTGCCTAAAAGTAGCACTGCTAGCCCAAAAATGCACGTATTGGAGTGGCGCACCCTAATAATTCAGTTTCATACTTTCTCACCTCATGTGAATTATATTTCATGTTGTGTGCTTTGCTTATGAAAATTGGTATAAATCTGTTAAATAATGTACCTTTTCAGGTTAGGACTAAACCCTTATAAATCTGTGTCATCAGCAGCATCTTTTAAAAGATGGCACAAATGGTGACATCTGGGAGTCAATTCATCATTTAATTAAATTATCCTGTAATGAAATCTGCCTTAATGAGATTAATTTTAATTATTAATTGGGAGCTGACATGGGCACAAGGCACCATAAATAATAAATGGGAGCTGCGTCTGGTCTGTTTCTAAGAAAAGACCTACTTTAGAAGAGCAGTGCTTTTCATGAAACTATGTTATGGGGTTTTTTGTGTTATCATGATGTTTATTTTGTTGAGTTTGATTTCTGTTTCAAATTTTAAGGCAGAATGTTAGTCCTCTTTCTGTTGAGAAACTGTTCTTTTAATATTTCATTTGATTCAATCCTCATTAACCAGTCACCTTCATTCTTCAAGAAATCAATTCTTATTTCTGTACTTAATTATTAGAAGTATATTTTAGAGATAAGCAGTGTAGGTATAGTTTATTGAGGCTCTGCCCAAAATGAGTTAGACTTTGGGCTAGTCTGTGCTGTCACACCTATGTTTATATGCATTCATCTCCCACCTTCTGCTGTAATGTATGCAACTTCTCCCACCTTCTGCTGTAATGTCTATCTTCTTGTGGACTACAGTGTTTGTATTATGAATGCTGTTTATAAGGACTTTTGTGCTTGGCCATAACAGAAGTTTATCAAGGAAGTGTGGGTGGCATAGGAGAAATGGTCTTTAAGGGTACCAGCCACAAATGCTCCACAACTCTTACATGAGGAGTGAACCTTTATGCCTTTATCTCCATTAACAAGCAGAACACCACTGTGCACTCACTTGCCAATTGCAAACTGGTTCAAGTCCAGGGCTGATTATTTGCTGCTCATAGAGTGTTTTTCTCTTTGGCCTCCTGGGCTGGGCTCACCTGCCATCTGTATTTGTTTTGAAGGAACTGCCTTTTGTTTTAGTTTCAGCGTTTCATGAATATTTGGTTTCCCTTCATTGTCTCTTGTTGAAAAATCATTTTGCTTCAGAAAGAATCAAAAGACCAAAGTTAGAACAAGAGCTGTTGATGCTGAGGAGTGTCAGTAACGACCTGTCACATAGAGCAGCTCCTGATTGCAATTTTTGTATGCTACCATTAGCCTGATAGCACAACCCACGTTTGGGCCTCGCTGGATGAGAGAAGGAGCAAATACAGAATCCCAGAATATTCTCAGTTGGAAGGGACCTGCAAGGATCATCGAGTGCTAGGCTGAGGTAACTATCATATTCTTCAGTGGCACACAGCACCTGTCCCCTGTGAATTTCCCAGCTTTGTCAGCAGTGGTAGCTGGAGAAGGTAGTGAATTCTAGTACCACCTTTATGTAACCTTTGCTTCCCAGAAAACTGCACAGTCACTTGATAACTATGTGGCTTTTTAGAAAGGATAAAGGGATTTGTAATCAAGTTCTTTTCACTGCTAGGTATGTGATAGAAGATGGCTTTGTTTCTTCATCCCCCCCAAGCTCACATAAATACACCATTACTGCAGCTGGACCTTATGGTGACTTATCACTTGCATCAAGCAGTGGAAAGAGCAGAAATAGATAGAAATAATAGACTAAAATTACTCCCTCTCATTTTAGGACTGTTGAAAATTATTTGTAACAGAAATTATTTGCATTCCAGAGATTTTCTTGTCGGCAACCCATAGTATTCTCAAGTGCCAAGGATTTTGGAAAGGATAGTTTTCACTCTTTTGTCAACTTTCCATAGATTCTAAGGGGACATAATTGTTTACATAATGTAGTTATGTTTGGACTGTTTGTTCTGTAGAGTCTATGCTATATGATAGGAGCAATTAAAAGTATTATACAGGATAACTATATTATGCTTTAAATAAGTAGAGTATGCAAATGATTCATTAAAATTTTGTAAGATGCAAATTAAAGAAAGAAACATATCTCAGCTTAAAAGAGTTCTTTGTCTCATTTAAAAATAAATCCTAAAAATTCTGATGAAAAACCATCAAGACTTGAAGCATGCCAAATTCTTGATGAAATTATTTTAGGTTTTTATTTACTACAAGAAGACTGTTTTTAAAATTATTATTATTATTGTTAAAATCTTACCAATTTCTCAGTATATGTGACATATAGCATATACTTTGGTATGCATAATTCAAAATGAACTTTCCATCCAGTAAGAATTTTAGGTCTCCTCTCACCCACCAATTCCTCTTTTATGGAATTGTATGGAAGAGAGTTAAAGGGTTTGCATGGCTCACTGGTGTTTTAGAATCCTCTCAGGAGAAGGAGACCTGGGTGATCAGTTTTTCATGCAGTTTCAAAAGGCATACAGAAGTGTTCTGCATGGAAGTATTTACTGGGGACGTTTGACAGGATTGAGAGGAGAGGGTAGGTTCTCAGATGGGTTAAGTTTTAATTTGAAGATTAGCAAACAAGTGAAATGGTCAAAAGAGATTGGGTGACATAAGAGAAAGAATTATTCTTTTTAAGTGTCAGTTTAAATAGTTAACATTTGAAGATGAGAGGGTTGGGGAATATTTTGAGCAAACATCACTATGTGATTTCCTTGTTCTTATACATTTTCAGTATCTGCTGAAGGCAGGATGTTCAGCTCAATGCATTTTCTTTGGAATCTTGAACATATTTACTTAGGTTCTTAAACAGAGAGTTGACTGCAGAAAAATTTACATTAATTTGGATCATGTCTGAGAAGCTTGTAGAGCATAATGCAATAGCACAATCTCCCAAGCAGACTGCAGGGAGATCACACGTTCTAGGAATGCAGTGTGACTCACTCAGCTAGCACAGTGTGTATCCATTTGGGATCCGCATGTGCCTTCAGACAGAATACCTTGTGCCTCATTAGAGGGGCTCATTTCTCTTGGTTCTGAGCCACTGAGCTCAGTGGCCAGTTGGCCCTTGTGTCACTGTGTTCTGTTGAAATGCAGGATGTACCACTGTGTGTGAGCAGACAGGTTTATTATTTTGCATCTGGTGGATTTCTGCATACATGTGCGCAATGCAGTCAAACTTTAAGTTGGCTTTGTTTTCCAGAAGCTGATCCAAAGCTCACTGATGCTTAGAGGATTCTTCCAAGTAACTGCTGTAGGATTTGGAACAAGTCGAGTATTATAATATAGGGCTGGGAGTATTCAAAGAAAAGTCACAGTTTCACACATGCACACACACACTCAAACTTAGATTTGTTCAAAGGATTCATTATCCAAAGGCTAGGGAGACTATTTTGTTCAACAAACTGCACATAAAAATAGTACTGTCCAGTCAGAAGAGAGAAAACTCACTTCTGGCATGGTGGCTTGGCTGGTTTGGAGGGTGGGTGTGCACCCACACCCAGTGTGTCTGTGCTTGCAAAGTTGTCTGCTGATCCAATTCATTTGCAGTGTCCAGGGAGAACTACTATTGCAAGATTTCAATGATCTGTGGATTTATTTTAAAGGTTGTAGTTTTCTGTCCAGCTTCTCCCAGATGCATTCAATAGATGACAGATTTGAGAGTAATACTGGCTAGTCTTTATATATTTAACACTCTATCCTATTCTTTCGTCAGGCACACACTGAGATCCGGACAAATGTTTAATATCATTGTTAAGTTGCAAAATTAAACCTTGGCCACTGGGACACCTTCTACTTGGAAGAGTGCAGCTCTTTAGAACATTCTGGTGTTCTTGGGCAGGACAGCCATAATGCTGTGCAGTCCCCTAAAATTGCTTTGGCTCAAAATCAAAACAATTCCCATGCTGTTAACTTAGCTTTCCCTTAACTGCTGAGAAGTGCCTGCTCCCCACAGGATGTGGACCTAAACTCTGCATTTGGACCTGTACCCGTTTACCTTTTTTTCCCATGTTCTGGAGTCCCAGCTGGCTCCTACTGAGTATAAAATATGCCATTTGAAACCATGTTTTCATTAGGCTTATCACCCTTGCATACTGATCTGCTTTTGATCGCATGGGGTCTGTGTCTGTTCCGTAATTGGTTTGTCCACATTTCCTAATGTATAAATGGATAAGGAGATTTTAGGTGAGATATCGAACTTGCCAAGAAATTGGAATTTGTAAGTTCAGCCAATCTAGATTTCCACCCAGTTTCTGCTGTATACATGTGAATGTAAATGGGTTTCAGTCACTTTAATTTACATACCAAAGGGCCAGAAGAAGGTGTAAGTTACCATAGGAATTGATAACTAACTTATTAATGTGTGCTCCTTTTAGTTGCATTACCTGCTTATCCTTTCTCCTCATCCTACACTGCATCAGCAATATTTTTATAAGCTGAAACATATTTAGCAACCTGAATTCAGAAGTGGTACATATAAAGATGTAATCTCCAATCTGTCAGTGAGTATGGATATAAATTTGCCTATTTGATGATTACAGAGTCACTCATATCAGTCTTAAGGCCTGTTGTGCCATCCCAAGAGTCAAGACTGGATCTGGGCTATGACATCCATGGCAGATCTGCTCAATTTCAGTAGTGGAAGATCAGCTGTTAAAAATTTTCTTCTTCTTGTTCTTGTATTCTGTGTAGAATTAAGTCATTCAGCTTCCCAAGGGTGGCCTGCTTTCACTCAAACTGTTTTAAAAAACAATTCTAACTGCAGTTTGAACCAACCATCAGAAAAAAAAAACAACCCAAGACTTTGTCTTGCTTTTTATGAGTATTTTAAAACTGGGTTTTTCTTAGAAACCTTCTCCTTGACAATATATTCATGAAATGTGTACCTGTCTCATATGACTCCTGAAAAACAAAGTAATTTTTCAGTCTTACTCAACCTCTGATTCTCAGTTTAAATTCTGTTAAAAAAAGGATACTACATTTGTTATTTTATAGAAATCTAAGTTTGAAATAATTATTTGGATCAACTTGCAGTTTGGATGAAAATCAGGGTTCCAGACAAATGCAGAAAAACCATATTTAATTCCTTTTATTAAAATAAGCCAGTCGTAACAGTTTGACTATATAACAAAAATACTTTTATGCAAGTCTAAAGGATTTATTAGACAAGAGAATTATTAATGACAGACACTAAGTGAAGGAATTTATTTCCCTTGTTTCATGTCAGTCTTCTTAAACTGAAATTAAAAGTGTCTAAGAAAGATAATTTCTGTGCAGGTGACAACAAAATATTTTTCTGAAAAACAAGTAATTGCAAGGGTTTATCCATTATGAATTGTAAAACAATTCCCTCTTTGGTATAGTTAGATTTGTAGTTTACTTTTTAGTTTTGAGATATACTTAGAAATTATATATTAGAATATATACTTAGAAGTTCTTGTTTATATGTTTAATAATGTCTCATTCACATAATTAAAAAAAAAAATTCTATTCACTCAGTAATTGTAGTAAGTTTTGGTAGCAATTGTAGTAAGTTTTGGTATTGGTATGGAACTGTGTAATTGCAAATATAATTAAAAATATTTGAAAGAAAATTCAAAATATTTAAATGGTAGAAAATACTTGTACTTTGAAATGTGGCTTCTCTGACAATTTTTGTGTATGGTAGACACAAGACTTTTAGAATTTTTTGATACATTTCATTATTTCTGCTACCTTTCCAGGTACTCTAACAGCCCTCTGAAGAAACTGGCCATCACTTTAGCAAGTAAAGACAGACTTGCAGAAAGATAGCCATATCCATCACACCTTTGGAATAGTTTGCATGAGTGATATTGGTGCCTCCTTTCCTCCTCAGTCTTACTCTGGTAGACTTTCAGACCAACTTGAAGTTGGAGGGACACATGAATCAGCTCATTAATAAATTTCTTCATAACCTTCCGACCTTGCAAAATTTAAACTTCAAGACAAAATCTGAAAGATGCTTCTCTGTAACCTGTTGTACATCATGATATTCCAACCACCAATGGCAGTGGGTTAGGGACTAGGTGGTTGTTAGGATCCCTTACAATTCAAGCCATGCTTTGATGATGATTATCCTGATTTATGCTCAAAGTTAGTGAATTTTAGTTGTATTTTATCAAAATATGATATCTTTGGACTTTTTAAGTCACTGCCCAGCTCTAATTCTTTTATATCAATTAAATTAGTTGTATGTCGTTTTATTTAGCCAAGAAGTGACTATGAAAACTCTCTTTTAGTAACTGAAATGTCAAAAAAACTGTGATTTAGCACCCAAAATTCCTAGGTAAGTTTAAAAAAAGTCTTCCAGACTGTAACATTTTTGTAGTAACCATTTTCTGCCCTTTTACTGTTAGCACAGATCATGTTTATATTAATTCTCATTTTTATTCCATTTGAGTTGATTTAGCCAACTGAATTTGCTCTCTGGCCTTCAGAAAATGGCTTCTGTTTAACTTAATTTTGATGAAGAACTCCTCAGCTGATTTATTTATTAAATTCTGAAATCCAAAAATCTGTAATATTTTATTAGAAAAACAGAGAGGCAATGCAAAACTAATTTTCCATCTTCAGCTTTTAAGGACCCCTGATTTCACCTTTATCTGTGCTGAGGAGGTAGATGTGATAAAGATCCAGAGAAAGCAAGAGGCAGAGTTTTTTTGATGCGGTAGGAAGCTGTAAGATCTTTTCACATAGTGTCAAATGGGAGGCATGAGTTAATGTTTTCCAAATGCTCAAGGCTGATTGTTCATTCACACATATGTTCTTTGAAACTCTCCTTCAGCTCTTATTTCTGTTTGATTCCCTACATTATGTTGAGGTGATAGCTGTTTCAAGCTACTTGTCCACTCCCCCACCCAGAATTCCTCTTTGAGCTGGTGCTTAGGTTATTCTTGAACTTGGTACACCTCCAGAGCCTATTTGTGTTCCCCTCTCAATAACCAGCTCTGAGACAATGTGTCCCTCTGAGCTTGAAAAACTAACATAGTAATCTGTGGTTGTCCCTCCCTTTCTGTCTATATGGTAAATCTTATTATAGAAACCAGAAATTTAGATTTTGTTTAACTAAAAACCAAAGTATCAGCCTAAAGGTTCACAGCTTTGGGCTTCTTTTTCAATAAAGAAAAAATGAAATCCATGCCTCGTGTTCAATTCTATTTGCTCAACATGCTAGGGAATTTGAAAAATTACACAATTCAGATATGGGAAATGGAAATTAATAAAGATATTCAAACCCCCAACCCTCCTTTATGGACTGTGACAGATGAAGCTGAGAGATGAGTGCAGTAATGTGTATGCAATGATGACTACAATAGAGACAGTGGGTCAAGTGATGCAATATAGGGAGTATGAAGAGAAACTGAAATATATTTCAACCTAATAAAAAGGAGTATTTTTCTAGCAACACATAATAAAAATTTAGAATTCACTGCCACTAGAGAACATGGGGTTCTCTATGCCTGAAATGATTTCATGAAAAATAAAACATTCACAAATATTAAAGAGTTTTGTTTTGGTCAGATAGAAATATTTGTATTTCACAACAACAAATCCATATACTATAGAGGTAAGCTTGAACTCCTTGTCCTGGCAGATTGTTCCATAACTTCACCGGACCAGGGGCTGACCCTTGGATCTACTTTAAAAATCATCAGTAACGTCCACTTTCATAAGTACGTCATTGTATCCTGTATTACCCAAAGATCTAATCTGGTAATCTAATTCGTAGTAGAGAATGAAGGCAGAGATATCACAGCTGGTATCTTCTAAACTGAGCTCTCAGCCAGCTCTGGAGTGCAGCAGTCACTGAGGAAAAAAATAAGTCTCTTCCTTTTCTGTTGGCAGTGGTTCCTGCTCCACTCTGACACAGGAATTCTGGGCAGGAGGACTGCATTTAGGACTGTCTGTTTTCCTACCCTGCCCTTCTGTGCAGGCATAGTCAGGCATTCATATAATTTTTTAAATGCACTTGGGAGGTTGTTTCAATTTTCCTTTTATCTCTCAGTTGTTTTAATATAGCATTTGTGCATTCACAGCAGAGACAGAAAGCAGAACTGCAGTCACACCCTGCAGTAACAGGGTACTGGTTAGGGTTATGCCCTGCTCTGTCCAGATGCGACAGTTTTGGGCCAAATCACCATAAACCTTGCATGCATGCTTTTCCCAGTCAGCCACTCTGAATAGGTGATACCATTTTTCTTGTAGTGAAACAGTTCTGCTTTATTTTAGCTACATATTTTCGTTGCCAAGTTGCATATTTTCTCTCTCTGCTGTGCACCTTAAGTTATTTAAAATACTCCTTGGTATTTTCTAATATTCCCTTCAGCTCTTTCTAAAACTGAAGATATTTATAGCTGATTCATTTTGAATTTAATATATGTGTGCTTGAAATGTTTCAAATCTCTGAAGTAATATTTTCATCTACTATATACTTTCTTTTAATAATATCTAAAGGTGTTTGTACATCTCTAGAAATAAGTGTGAGTAGTTAAGTCTCATTTCTAATTGCACATACTACAGTGCCATGTCTTTTTTGTTGAAAACAAGTATTACAAATCTGGATAGGAGAATAGACTGAAATCCCTGGTAGAAACTTAACACTTTCAATTCAGATTCCATTCTTGTGGTGATTTACACATATGCTTAACTGCACACTGTGAATTAAACACTTACTGAAGCCAGTGAAACAACTCACATGTGAAGAAATAATCACATGCTTTTTAATGTATTATGTTGGATGCTTGTATTGGCATAGAAACCAATATTTTGAAAAGTCATTTGCTTAAATATGTTTCTCCAAACCACTTCCTTGTATCCTAAAAATTGTCAAAATACAGTTATGGCTGTCTGAGAGAGGAGAAAAAGGTTTATTTGTAGGGCCAATGACCAGAATCCCATTACATTCAAAGTTAAGAGAAATTGCTTTCAGGTACTACAAGGAAATACCATTAATGGTTTTTACCTGTATTCCATTTGGGTTTAGTGCTTGGCTCCCAGTTTGGACAGAAGTTTTGTTTGTATGCAAAACTTAACTAAGTTGTATTCTTTTGTTTTGCGTGTTCATTCTTTCATTTCAGTTCCCTTTTTTCTCTGCAGAGTAAAAAAAAAACCAAAATATTGAAGTCTCTACATTTTATTCTCAGTTTTTAAAATATATTGTTTGAGATTATGAAAAGTTCAGTTGGAAAAGCAGAATTCAAAGTACCCATTCAGACCTGAATGAAAACTTTTAGAAGTTTGTTTTAGGAAAATATAAATTTTAAAGTGTACAATAAAAAACCCCTCATTGTGGGTTTTTTTTTTTAATTTGAAGCACTGTGTAAGGTCTCATGCCAGTGACTGAAACCGGATTTCATTAAAGCTGCTGAATCATGTTACAAAATACTATGATGTGATATTTTATTCTTCATTAATATATGCAGAGCTAACTAGTAGATAAAAGCAACTTATCTGCATTTCTGCACTTGTGTCCAGAAATAGAGATGATGATGTAAAACAAGTAGTTCTTCCAAATGCTTGTGCTGATGCTGAGAGATTTGTTATGATGATGGAGGATGTTTGCTCTCCAGCTCTAGTCACTTGTAAGATGATCCACCTTTGAAGTTGCGGTAAAAACTCTGAAACACTATATTTTTGAGGAGGGTAGTGTTGAAATCTGTATCCTGATCCAGATTTTGTTCTCACAACAGTGCAATCCCATTGACTGTAGCAGAATTGCAAGTGTGATGAGAAGAAAAACAGATGCAACAAAATAAAACTTTATACACAGAAATTTAATTCTTTATACATAGAAATACTAGGTAAAAAAAAAAAAAAAA
>VXBI01004676.1:148698-282723 GCA_013397375.1 Toxostoma redivivum | reverse complement strand
TAAAAAAAAAAAAAAAAAAAAAAAAAAAAAAAAAAAAAAACAAAAACACAGCAAGGGCCAAATTTTGCTACTGTACCGTGGATAGTTTTAGATGAATACATTAATCAAGGAGAGTGTAGTCATAAGGGGACATTAATACCATTGTATTTCCAATTGCTAATCTATATGTTTGAGAAATACTGAGGGAGTGTAGAATTCTTAGATGTTTTACAAATTGTAAAAGCTTGTAGTGTTTAGTAACACTAAGTCAGTTACTCACTACATTGTAGTGGTCAGTTTAATGCAATGATATTTTGGCAAAACTATCCACATTCTGCTCCTGATTACTGGGGTGCATTCCACCAAAAAAATGATGAATGCCTCTAAGGAACAGAATATGACCCTGTGCTTTTCTGTATTTCCTAGGAATGAAAAAATTTACTTAGGCTTCAGCATGGAATAGCTTAAAGCAAAGGGTGAATTTAATAACATTGAAAAGAGAATTGTATTTTGCTTAAGCAGTATGCTGCCACTGAAGTAGAAGTGAATAAAAGGCTACAGTTTAGCGCAGCAGAAAAAGGAGCAAGCTGCTGAAAGCTTGGATAATTTGGGGATATAGAGATGTCACTTCCTCCCTTTGCCAGGCTGTGAAATTCTTTGTAATTCCCATTGGTAAAGTTGCCAACACTAACAAAAGCAAAAATGGAAACTTCCGTCCAAGTCCTCCCTTCTTTGATGAGTAAAAAGACATAGACATTCAAAGGAACAAATTTGTCAGCACCATCTTACCCAAATCAAGAAAGAATATGGAAAATTTATCAATTAGTTATGGTGAAAGATTGTTAGAATTACACTTTTAAGAAATTATTTTAGTATCAGATGTATATCTAAAATGAAAAATACTAACTTCAAAAAGTTACAGTGTCATCTGTAGCTTTGTGATAAAGATGGCTGTGTGATACCAGAGGATTTTTTTTTTCACTAGCTGTTATATGAAAAGACTGAGACCTCAATAGTTATTATGGCTCAGCAGGACTTTCAGAGTATGGATTCTTTATTAAAACATTCATAACATATTGCATAAAAGCTGTAAAAACATTGTACCAAAAAAAGGGTTAAATTTATTTTTTTTGCTTTTGATATATCTTTTGTTCAGAATGCTAAAGGACATTGGCAGGACAGTGTTTTGTAATTGCCCAAGAAATGCTATTTCCAGTAAAGGCTGAGTTAACTGACCAGTGAGCTACGTACCCCTCTGGAATGTCCACACATAGGGGTGGAGAAACCCAAGAATTTTCACCATGTAACTCATGTTTGCTGTTACTTTTTACTTAAGGCTCCCTTTCAAGTTTTGTATACAGCAAAAATAATTTATTTATAGAAGGTGACTGGCTTCCCTAAATTTATGAAAGATAAGCTTCATTCACTCACAACCAGAACTTTTCTCTGGTTATGTTTAAAGGAATTACTGTACTGGCAATTTTTAAAAATTATTTTTATTTTTATTTATTATTCTTAGCAGTTTAGTTTTAGTGCATGCATAAATTTTACCTTGTTTCATTGAAAGTTTATATTTTTTAAAAAAGGAAAATGGAATTTTTCTTACATACTTACGTGTCAAGGGAAGTGCCCTCAGTAAAAACTGCTGACTTTATTAATCCTTTAAACTGTAGAAGGCCTAAAAGAGTTTATTTGCTAGGAAAGAGTCATATAGAGGATCTTTTTCAAAGTTAGCCATTCCTTAATTCCCATGTCTCCCAAGTCAGAACCCAAACACCATCTTTTCCATCATGCAAAAAGCGCTTCCCCTACCACACTAGATTTTGCTCCAGGCACAAATAAACAGTGTGAGTCCTAGCACTGTGCCCAGAAAGGTCGGGATCTATTGCTGCTGCTCCCACTTTTCCCTGCTCCAGTACAAAAGTACCACCTTGAAGTGGTTTGCATACCACAGCGTAGGAATCCCTGCTTTGGTTGTCTCCTAATATTTCTCCAGGTCTCTGTTGAGAAGGTCCACGATAATTATGGAGATGCCAGTCAACTTTCAAAATAAACAATAAGTTTATTAACACCAAGATCCAGCCCTTATTTTATATGGAAAATCTATCCTATGCTATTCCTCAGACCATCATTTTGGGCTGTGCTCACTGCAGTAGCCATGTGTGTGTGGAGGGAGGGGGGGTGAGGGAGGAGAGCTGGTCCTGTCACAGAAGCAGAGCAAAAGCTGAAAGAAGTGCTCGGTACAGGAGTGAACAGCACTGCACACATCTGAAAACACGAGATAAAATGGACTTTTGTGTACTCAAACTGGATGTTACCTAGAATGGGAGGTTTGACTGAGAGCAGCCAGATATGCAGACACTCTCACTGAGTGTCTTGGAACACTTAATATTTAAAAGGATAGAAAATGGGGCCTGATGATAAGGAGTTCAAGTCAAAAACTCTAAATCATTCAACTTCCTCTTTCCCTTGTAGCTTTTGAGATCCACTTCAAAAATTGAAACTCCTTCTGAACTTTCACATACAGTGTCTCCTGTACTTACTTAAATAAACTTTTTATTTGGTCATAAAATAAACTTGGAAGATCATACTAGAATTGACTCTAGAGCCATAAATAAAACTAACTTTAAGATTTTAGGGTTGAGATCATATTTGTTCCTAGCACTGATCACTAAACACATTATTCATCTTAGAAAATGTGATGATAAAAACACATAATAATTTTCAGGGGTTTGAATGAATACACTTATCATTTTTTTACCTTGGATGCCTTTGAGAGACAGGGTGTCATATATCAACTTTCCCTAAGGAGAAATTGTATTAAAAAATTTTTCAGAAAGTTTGCACCTTGAACTTGACATGCATTTTGTAAAGCTCAGATTTTATTTATTTATTTAAAATCAGAATTTATATCACAGATACATAAAATGGCAGATGTAAATGACAGGTAAATGAGTAATTTTTAGAAAAAAGATTCAATTAAACCAGTGGAAGTAATTGAGATGGAGACAAAATACTTCTTTTCCAGATACAGCATTTCTATTGTGTTGGTCATTAATGTTTCAAGTTAAAGGCTTGATATTTCAGTTTAAAGAATGAGTTACAAGACTGCAGAAATAAATCAGAAATTGCAGGTGAGATAAAAGAAGACAAAATAGAAAAACGTCTAAACTTTTATTTGAAAAGTGGTGCTTTAAAGCTCTTTCAGAAATGTTATTTGTAAGTATGTACAGTTTGTTGCTTTTTAAATTGTTATTAACGATGTGTAATTCTTATTTATGTTCATAAACTTTTTCAGTTACCACTTATCTTCACTTAACAGTTACCTTTGAACTAAAATTACAAGCTAACAAGAAAAGGTAAAAAAAGGTAAAAAGCAGTTGAGTTAGTTCTTTTGAAAAAGCTAGGCATGTTGGAGGCACCATTATACCATTATCCATTCTGTGGCTAAAATTTGCCACCCACAGGGCCTGTGGTCACTTGCCAGAGCCCGGCAGCCAGGAAAATGTGGACAGACCCCAAAGAGGGGAAAATCAGAGGATGGTGCAGCTCTCTTGATTAAAGCATCTCCAAACCCTCTGAATGCAGGATCCACTAAAGAATTCAGGAACATACCTACTTGTCAGTGAATTTGATCTTCACTTGCAAAACTGACCAACCCAAAATCTCACAGGCATCCCTTTCTCCAAAAGTATCTCTACTTACATTCTTCTTCTTGTGATTTTTTATCATAGTATTGCTTAAAAAATATACTGACTCAAAACATGAAGTGGTTGTGGTGGTTCTCAGGATGTATTAGAGAAGCTTGCTCAATGGCAACAAAATGTGCTGCTGCTGTGTATTTTTCCTTGAAATGTACATTGAGAAGTACTTCACATCCCATGATGAAATCTGAAGGAATAGTAAAAAAGCAACTCACTTGCAACTTGGCAATGTCAATTTGTGACGTTACTTAAAATGTAAAGGCTTGCTGATACGTTTTCTTTTTTGTTTGGTATTCTCTGTTTTGCAGGCAAACAGTGAACAACAGCATCTAATACAGAGTTTAGAACGTGAAAAAATAATATTGAAAGTAATTGTCACTACTGTGGCTCTAAACCAAGCAGTTTTAGTTGCAAAACTAGTTGAGAAATTCAAAATACCAAACACTTCATGCTTTCATATTTTCTGAAATGGCTGCAATTTTTCTTTGCTAATGTCTGCTGTTTTCCTTTGTTACATTTGTGTTCTTAGGATGATGTTGTAAATAAAGGGCACGATGAAGACGCTTCTGATTGATGTGTCAACAAAAAACATCTTCCCCTTAGTAATCTCAGTTTGCAAAGAAGTTAATCCATCTCAGGGATGTTGGGACATTGGTTTCCCTGTCAGTCAGTCTGAGAAAGAAGCACATGCTGTAGATGTAATAATCTTCTCTGATTGTCTCTTGACACTATTAGTTTCTGCACCGAGTTCTGGCATAGAAATTTTTTATCGCCACTGGGTGATAAACACCTTTACAAACATGTGGGACTATACTTTACCTACAGGCATCCAGACCTGAGAAACAATAAAATTGTCTTGTGGAACTGGGAAAAGAAGGAAGACTGGTGGCTCTTTCTTTGGTGTTTGTGTGTGACAGAAGATGGGAATAGAGAGGCAAACAATCTGCTTTGGTTTGAAGCCGCTGAGTGAGGACTTCCTCCTGAGTGAGGACACGGAGGTGGGCAGATGGAGTGGTGGTGTGCTCCTTAACTCTTGGTGGAGTCCAAGCACAGGCTGGTTTTCCTCTGCCTGATAACTGGGAGAAGAAGAGACAAATTCTGTTCCTTATCTGCTCCTGTGATGACTCTCCACTACTCTTTGCAATTAAGTAGGATTGGAGCCTTGGTGCCTTCTGTTCATGTACATCCTGGTGCTTTCAGTCTTCTTTGGCAGATTTTCTGCAATAACTTTTTCATTTGTTTCCTTTCTTTTGGTGCTGAAAATGCCAAGCCATCTTGATTAGCCACCTTCTACATCTGATATGTTGTTTCAGCAGTTAAGAATGAGTTTATGCCCAAAGCTAATGTCAAAAACAACATCTGAAAGCTGATTATGTTCTCCCCAGTACTTTAAATATGCTTCAGTGGGTTTTCATTGTCAAAGAGGTGGGCCTTCATTATACCACATAATGCAGTAAAATGAGGATTACTTGGATTTCAGAGCATGAGATTATAGCAGGCTGACAGGCACCTGTTTAAGGAAGTATATTGTATTTCTAAGTGCAAATATTTTATAAAAACTGAGTGAGATTTCACATGAAAAAAACACTTTGGTATTTAAACTTCGTAAGTAGGTTTAAGTACAAAAAAAGGCATCAGGGAGTCTAGATGCATGTATTTATTAGTAGCTATTATAGTCCTGACAGTCGATTCTAATAATAAAGCGTGGAACCTGTCAAATGATGGCACAAATATCCTAATCTGAACTGACATGGCTTTCTAGCCCAGTTCATCAATCATGTTTTATTAGCTTTAGCAGAGCCAAGCTGCTATCTGTCATTTTGATGCTGCAGTGGTGACAAAAAAATGGTGCCGAAAATGTGCTACAGGTGTAACTTTCACTCAAAGAGCATTTCTGAGCAGCAGTCAGGCTTGTGTTTGCATGGGGAGAGAGTGCCATCTTCAGTTTCACATCTCCACTGAAACAAGGCTGAACTTCCTATGCTGCCCGATGGCTAAGGAGTGAGGAAAAGTACTGGTAGAAATTTGGAATTCTTATTTTTGTAAGACTTCTGAACGAAAATACTAAACACCATTTTCTTGTCCTTCTTTTAGGATACAGTTAATTTAGCTCTATCTAATGTGATAAGCAATTTTCAGATGGATTATTCTTTTGGTTTGCAGTGCTGTGTGAAGGAAACAATTGCCAGTTGGATCACAAACCTCCTGTAACCAGTAGCACTTGTATGCCTAAAAAATGAGAGCTAGGAGGCTCTACACTGCTGTGGATGTACTGTGTTTTGTAAGAACCATCAGTTCCATGTATTCTTTCATCCCAGAACTGACTAGATGTTTTCACTGGGGTCCTGGCACTTGACCCTTGTTTTTCTTGGCTCTGTATCATTTTACAGCAGAGCTCGAGGACACTCCTCATCTCTTGTTTCCAGCATGTTAACATATTCAAGTAAATATTATCTGGCACAGGCACATGCATTATCCTTCTGGGGAGTATTCGTAGAAGTTTTAAATCCAGATCAAACAATGACATCCATCTTCCTTCCTCTTGAATTTCTTTTATTCACAAGATGAATGTTGCTGGCAAAATTCTTTGATCTTTAAAAAGACTTTCTGTTGCTAATATTCACAGACAAGGTAAGCACTTATAAATACCTGAATTACTTGAAGAATATATGCCCAGGTATGACTTTTCTGTATATTTTAACACTTAATAGGGCTTTGCACAATAAGGAGCAGATGTGTCATAGTGACAGCAGGCGAGCAGGGACCAGGAAAGTGGTTTCATTAAAAGAGCCTTGGGATAAATGCAGCACACTAGATACCCACTGAAAGACAGGAGCTGTTGATGGGGTGACCTCTGAATGCAAGTCATCTTACTATAAACAGGAGGGTGTGGAAAGCCATTGGACAGAGCCAAGCTTGTTTACTATCTAGATCTCCTCCTAGTTAACTTAAGAAACTGGACTGTGCTAGGCTCAGCATGACAGTTCAAGGAAGAACAAAGTGTCTTCAGTTTTCCTGAGTTTAAATAATCCTAGCTGACGGATGCGAAAAGTTTTTGGTCCTGAAAACCTGCCTGCACACCTTAGCTGCTCTACAGTGGAAGTTAATTGGTGTGAAACGTAACAGATATTCTCTTCTCTTTTTTTTGTCCTGGAAACGGACTTTGCATATCTGGGGAATTGATTTCTGTTCTTCAGAGACTACTGAGGTAAGGTTATGATGGATTTTAATCTGCAATATTGACTCAAATGTTGTTTAGTGATAAAATGGGAAATATAAGTGGGCATTAATTCCCATTCAGATTCTGTTCTGAAAAGGAAGGTAGATTTTTATTTTTGTACTAGTAGTTTTAAACTTGGTTTTGGAACAAGGTATTTTTTCATGGTGGCTCTAGAGTGCAGGAGTTTATATAGATCACAGGACTGGATTCATCATGTTCTTTCAGGGGCAGCTTTTGATTACCACAAGAGGTTACTTGTTAAGTACTGTAAGAAATAAAATGTGTCGTTCTATAATGTGCTGCAAATATCATGTTTTGCCAAATGTGAGAAGTTCCTTAGTGTGTTATTCAATAACATATTTATAAGAAACACTTAAAGGCCAGTAGGCTGAGACAGGTGTCTAGATATAATTCAAATTTCTAGAATTCAAATTAGTTATCCCTAAACTACAAAAATTGTGGATACAATAAAATAAGTTTATTTTCCTAATACTTATTTCAAATAAATTTATTTAATTTCTGAGTTGATTAGATATGCATTTGGAACAAATAATGCTGACGTGCAAATATTCTAAAGCATCGGTCCTACCTCCTCCAAAGTTCGCTGTCTCTGTAATGTCGTCTTTTTTTTTTAATGCACTTTGCAATCGATCAGACCATTTTTTTGTGACTAAATTGTGATTAAAGCTTTCTTCAGGGAGCCCATGTGCATGTGCTGCTGTTGCACTCAGATGCTGTTCCCTGCCGTAGGGTCTGCACAGCAGCAAGAGCAGTGGTGCAGAGGCCACGGTGGGAGCTGGCATGGGGATTCCTGCTTCTTAAATGTCTGTTTCATTCAGGGAAAGTCAGCCGGGATGTTCACTCTAGGAGTGATGTTTTATTATCCTAGAGCAGCAAGCAAAGTCCCAGGAAAGAAAGAGCAAGGCAATTGGGACCAGCTGTAAACAGGCATTTACAGCCATAGGGATCTGTAATAGGTAAGGAACCTCCTTGGAAGAAAGGTATGATAAATTCTTACAGCCAGTAAGTTCTTCGATTTTGTGCCTGTGGTCTGGTAAGCAGCAAGCAGCAGGATCCAGTTACATGTTTCTTTTCTTGGTCTGTTCACTATTTTCTGAAATACATTTCAGCTAAACAGCTTTTGACTGTCTCAGTAACCTTTGTGCTGCTACAACTTCTTCTAAAGTAAATGAAATGTAAATTTGAAAAGGGTGTATAAACCAAGTAATATTTTAAATTCCTGAATTAAAAAATAGTTCTTGCCAAAGCATTTTTCCAAGATAATTTGAGATTTATAGAAGTCTCTCTTGTTAAATTGTACAGCAAATCAAATAGCAGCAGCTGTGTGTGAATGTGGATAATATCAAGGAAAAGAACTTGAATTTGGCTTTGGAAAATCTGTGTTTGTATGTTTGTGTGATCATGCACGCACATATATATGCGTGCTAGAGTGTGCATACAAGGAAGCTAATTCATCTGTTACAGAAATTAGAAGTCAAAGTTGTTTTCTTAAACAGAATGTGATCTGTAAAAACGTCTGAACATACTGTTAAATAGGAGAAGCAGATGAAAAACCACATTGCATTCTGTCTCCTTCACATGCTTACCTATTTTTTAATATTCTTTTCTGTTGTTTTCTTTGCAAATAGCTATACATAAATTTTATTGAATTTACGTTTACTTTGGGAGAATGGAGGAAATAATTAGCACTTTGTTCAGTTTCAAGCTTTGAATTGTAAAACCTATTTATTAAATGTTAGTCACAAGGGATTAAAAATTTAACATGTAGTTTCAGTGTTTTTAAATAAAAGGATAGCATGGCTGCATTAAATTTATGTACAAAAGGTATGTGAGCAGTTTGCAGAATTTATTGCTGTAGCTAATATGCTACTTGCTTCCTTTTTATATTTTATTTTATTTTATTAAAGACATTTTCAGTCATATTGCTGAAAAAAAATATACATTTCAGTAATAGCTTAACAGGAAAGATAATATCTATGCGGTTTGCAATATTCAATCATTGCTCTCAATTAATACATAACTAAAAGTATTCAATTATAAGTAAATATCTGCTGAAAATGTGAAGATTTTTTAAAAAGCTGATTTTAAGATGGATCCCTTTTCAGCTCCAGAAGGATGCAGTTAAAAATATACATTAAGGAAGAGCCTGGATTGATTTAAAAAGCATAATTATTGTATTGTTTGCATTAGGTTGAACAGAAATTGCTAGGCCGTGTCCTAAAATAGTAAAATTTACATATTATTTTACCTAGGGTTAATTGATAATTTGCTTCCTAGATATTGAAGAAAAGTCCTTTGCTTGTTCTCATAGTAAATCTGTAATTGTTCTTCACATTAATTTCAGGGATATTTAAAACTCATTAACCGACCTTTACAATCATGTAAGTTTGGCTGCTCATCTGGTGTAACTCATAATAAAACCTTTAGAAGGTAAAATAATCTGAAGTGATTTAACATAAACAGAGATTCTGTGTGTATTATCTGTACTTATTTGCACACATGCACCAGAAGGTGCTTTTGCGTGTTTACATGAACAATTGAACAATTCTTTTCATCAAGGGTGTTCTCATGGATAAAATGAATTGTCCCATTATGAGATTTTTGTTGTACTTGAAGTATTTGTACTGCTATCCCAGGTGAGCTCTGCATTCAATTAGAGCCACAGCTAAGAACCAAATGTCCAAATGTTGCTCTGAACATGCAAACTGTTAGCTCCACTGAAGCACAGTTTAACTTGATTGATACTGGGATTTTAAAGCAAATAAGGACTAACTTTTGCCCGTGGCAAAATATCTTTGAAGTTTCATGCCTTTGCTGAGGCTGGATTAGCTAAGTGATAGCACTGGGGCTGGGACTGTGACCCTGTTGTGCTTGGCAGGTTGTGATAAATGGGGGAATCTTTCTTAACCTCGTGGCCAAAACATTCCAGGATCAGGTTGGGGAGACAGGAGAGAAGGGAGGAGAGTCGAAAGATGTGGGAGATTTGGCATGTTGAGCTGGAGACAAAGGACACTTGCTCCTTGTCTGGAATAGGGGCCGATGCACAGACTCTTCTGGGAGAAATGGCTGCAGATGCTTTGAAAATATACTTTATTGTAACTGCTGGGCATTGCCCTGGGCACAGGAAATTCATCTGTCACTATGAAGCTGTCTCTTTATTTTTGTTTTGAATGCTTTGAGAGTTTAGGGAATCTTGGTTGTTATATTTTCCTAAACTAAAGAGGTTTTTTCTTTATTTAATACTTGAGATGGGTATATAAAACCATCCAAAATAAATTGGAAGAATTCCTTATTCCAAGTAATTGCTTGCTGGCTAAAGAATTTACTGGAGGACAGCAAATATAAACAAAATGGTATGAATTTGGAAAAACAAACCCCGACAAAGATAATTGATTGCTTCTGGAAAGCTAGTTCAACTATTTTGTATTTAAAACACCTTTAAAATTAAAACATACTTTCAAATATTTTTAAATTATGCATTTTAATATAGCAGCATTAATAATAAAAATGAAAATCTCTTTGGATAAAGATCTATAGTGAGATATTAGCAGTCAAATTTTCAAACCTGAAAAAAGAGACAAAATTGGCCTGCATGTGAGCTGAAATATGATCTGTCAAGTGGTTCTTTCTTATGGCAGCCTTTCCAGAGCTATATTACCTCTGATGCTGTCCCCTTTTGGTAATAATGAAAAATATATTATTAGCTGATAGTTTGAGATTTATTTACATATTCATGCTGTAAACACAGCTATTCTGACTAGTGCTAAGAACTACAGCATAATGCAAGTGACAAAACCAAAATTAAATATTCTTAATGTGAATTCTAATTGTGGCTGTCATTGTTACTAGTATACAACCAAATGCATGTTGTATTCCTATATATAGATACAATTAATCATTTATTCTTTTATTATTCATTTCCCTGAATGACGATTTAACCCTACAATATTAACAGGGTTTTTAATGAATGTTGTGCTGTAAATGTTCATTATAATATTTGAATAATAAAATCTAAATGATATGTATAAAAAGTAGTGTCACTACATAGGATTTTGCTTCTGTGATGCTTACTAGCATATAGCAACTACAGTGCACATTATGTGCAATATATTTTCCTGTGTATTTTATAGAAAGGATTTTATCTGTGGTTTGCCTTTGCTAAATTATTATTATTTTCCTTATGCCCTTAAAAAAAAAAAGAAGGGGAAAAAAAAAAGGAGACTCATTTCTTAGAAGCATTTTCCTCACTTTTACTGACATGTTCCAAAGGCATTGAAAATCAAAGTAACCAGAAACAAAGTAAATTTGCTTCCCTGATGATACAAATGCATGTGAATATGTCTTTAGTTTATATCCAGTGTTTGTGAGATTTGACACTGCAGCATTGTGTGTCCTGTTATCTGACCTCTAAAAAATTATTTTTTCACCAGTTGGATAACATCTGGAACACAAAAAACTGATTATTTAATTTTCACTATCAAGTAGTTTGAACTACAAATAGTCTTTTGCATCCATACTATGAGAGAAATAGCTTGCTGAAGTTTAGTTATCTGATGTAGTATATAATTGTTACGACAGCTGCTAGAAATTGTTGCTAAAATTCTAAACAAATTAGCTTCAGTAATGTGGGAGAACAGAAATATATGAAGCTAGGAAAAAGCACAGCTGTTCACTGTAAGTGTACAGGAGATTTACTTGGTAATTTTCTAAGTAGACTATGATGTGCACTTGTTTAATACCTTCTCCTTCCACTTTTTTCAAAAGTTTTGAACACACTTTTAAAAATAATTTGTAGCATAGTAATTTGTATACACTTTAAGCAGGTGGTTTTAATTGGAATAGCCTCAGGGCATTGTAGTAAAAAAATACTAGTGATGTACAATAAGCTGATGACTTCAGCTTGGGCTGTTTTCATAAACCAAATTATTTGTTCATGATCAGATTCATAGATATTATCTGTGAAAAAGTCAGATATTTATAGCTGAATGCCTTTGATCTACTACCAGAAGAAAAGGTACCACAGAATAGCAGAACAGTTCTTATTGTTGGGGCTTTGTGGTGGGTTTTTTTTAGTTTTATTTTGTTTTAGTACTGTTTTAACATAATTCCCATCTTCCACAATGCCTACAGGACTCTCCCAGCCGTTAATAGGCAGGCAGGTGCTGGGCTAAAGTTGTGTTCATGTTACCTGCTCATATTACCTTGTTCATCTCCTTCCAACCTGTCTTATTGCTCTGTCCACCTGTTGCTTCTTGGCATTAATTGAGCCTCCTGTCCTACAAAGGCAGATTCAGACTTACCTTCATTATTCTGAATTGTTGCATTGACAGTAACAGGCCAAACCAACATGATCCGATTTAGGCCTAAGCTTAAATCTTTGTGGGCTTGTCCCAAGCTTGGCAACCTCTCTGCTCAGGAAATGCCATTTGCTGGAGGAGTGAATACAGCATCACCTCAGGCAGCTGCTGCTGAAGCCCATGCAGAATTTGGCAGAACAGGATCTCACTCTGCAGTCATTACAGATGGTCACAAAGAGCCTGTTTGCATTCTCAGGTCTCAGCACATGTACTCAGCATAAACATAATCTAGCTTTTCAGGGTTGTGAAGGAGTGCAGTAAATAACAGGTATTTTTACTGATGAAAAGTAACATTCAGATAATGAAGAATTCGGATGTTCTTAATTATCTGTGAATAATGCTTAGTTACATTTTCTCATCTTTCTGGTGCTCTGTGTCACAACACTGTCAGTGGAATGTGGTTGTCTCTCCTGAGAGATGAAGACAGATCCCAAAAACACAGAAGTGACTTGAGTCCTTCTTACTAGCTGCACACTAAGAAGTGTACTGAAAATCTGCAGCAGTTTCTCTCCTTTTCTGAAGGATGTGTGCAAGGTTACCTCTGATTCTGTATGACATGTTTGTAATGGACAGGTCACACAGGGTGGATTATGCTGGCAGACACTGCAGGTAATAATTTGTCTCCTACCATTACATCTGTCTCATACAGCTTGGGTAAGACCAAAGTGAAGAAAAGTTGGCTGAAAAGTATCTGAGCAAAATTGGCACCAGTGAACAAGTGGCTAAACTTGGAAGAGCTTGTAGGAAGAGCTTACCATGTTGTCTGGAATAATTCAAACCTCAACCTAGGAACTTTCTTTGGATTGCCAATAAATCAAGTTGTCATGTAGCTGAATCCATATACAGTGCTTCCAGTGTGCCCAAACTATTCCATCCCATTCTGTCAGACCATGATCTGAGCCAGGTATTCAGTCATTCTTAAACAGTCCTTCTGTGAGGACTTTGGTGCTTGAAAACTAATTAGTACAAAGGTCACATCAAGTGAGGGTATTGTGAACACATTAGAGCTATTTTTCTTTTCCTGAGCTTTTTGAATATAGTTCAAAACCACAGTCCTTGTCTTTAAAGTCCTTTTAGCTCTGGGATGAAAAATGCAGCTGATGAGTATGCTTCTCCAAGACAGAGAGGATAGTGAAACTGATGGTTTTTCAGACCTTGCTTATTTAACACTGACCCAGCAATGGAGCTAAGAAACATAACATATTGGACCAAGAATAAGGCACATTTTCTGGGGGCTGATCTCCTTTAACCTTAGCACATGGCAATATGTATATTAAAAACACAGAACTCAAACAAAAGAGTACAAGGAGAGTAAAAGAAATTATTTTCTAAATCAGAATATTTTATATATATGTATTTCATCATCTGTAGTGGGGATTAGTATTTGATAGATGTGAGATCATGTTGTTTATTGCACTGGGGTATCAATATGCTCCTTGGTAAAAACCAGGATAGTGAAGAACAGAAAGGAGGAGATGATCGACAAGGCCATTTGTTTAAATTTCATCTAAGTGAGGGATGGAAAAGTTGTGACAAGTGTTCTTTGATCTCAAGGGGAAAGACAGATTATTTTCTGATGAGGCAAAGGAGTCAGGGGAGAAGTTGTCCTTTGTTCCTGTTGGGGTCAGTGTGTAAACTCTTGGGTGAACTAAGGGGAAGCTGGATTCCAGTGAGTCACCAGCATTGTCAGAACAGAGAAAAACCTTGAGGCAGAGATACTTGACTTGTGGTGGAGAAATCAGCATTAGCTGTGGAAATACACTGTACTGTTCCTCATGCAAGTTGTTTTCTACATGAAAAGAAAACAGTATGTTTTATTATGCTTTATGGCACAGTACTATAGATCTTTAACAAAATAGCTTGAAGTATTTGCATGATCTACTTGCAACATGGCCAAGTTAACACAGCCATAGGAACATTAACTTTTGAACTTCCTGACTTTCATTGCTTTAAATTTCAGCTTCAAAGTTTACTCTTTTTTTCTTTGCATTTGTTGGCCCTGGTTGGTTTTGAAAAGCAGGACAAAAGAAAATAAGTTCAGGTTTTCTGAGGAGGCTCTGAATTTTATGCATATCAGAGGAGATGACCTGGTATTCCTTTGAATATTAAATGATACCTCCAAAGCAGTTTTGATACACCTAGTTTGCTTACAATATTTCTGCAGAATCACAAGATGAAATCTAGAAATCATTGCACAGTGGAGTAGGTTTCCTGCATTTCAGTATGTTTATTTTTTCCTGAAAATAAATCAACGGTATTTGGGAGTGCTGATATTTAAAAAGCAAACACTTTTTAAAAAATGGTGTGATTGCAACAAAACTGGAGGACATAATGGGAACATAACTGAAGTAGTAACAGTAAGCATTTTTCCATGTCTAGATTAAGAATGGTATCTTCTAGCTGATTGCCAGTTTGGAGATGCCAGGAAGACCACCAGGAAGACACCAAGGGTATACTTGCTGATTCAGCTTCACTGAGATATAGTGCTGACTTGAAAAGGCAAAAAAAAGCCAAAGGTTTGTGTTTAGATTGGCTTGGGCATTTTTTAAGAGATGGTGGGGGTAGGGGGGAAGGGAGAAAGCTAGGAAAATAATGTGAGTGAAAGAAAAANCCTCTCTCTTTTCTTTTTTCTTTTCTTTCCTTTTTCAAAGGGAACCAGGCCCACCCTCACAGCTGCAGGGAAAAAGCTTCTGTGAGCTCTGAGCTATTAGGTAACCCAGGCAGAAACAAAAAGTGCCATTGTAGTATGGCATTTGCCCTGCGTGACCCACCAGTTAAGGGAAGGCATATTTCCTTCTTTCATTGTACACAAACAAACAAAAAGAAAAAAAGAATGCCAGTTTTTCCCACAGTGTGTGCATAAATGCTTTTCAAAATGCAGAAGTTAGTACTTTGCAGGTTCCAATCGCTTAAATTATGACTTGACTGTTACACCCTCTGATATTTTTAGTGCAGTTGTGCCAAAGGCAATTTAAAATGTGTTTTAAAAATGTTTGCAGGTATAAAGATTTTAAAGACGCTTAGAGCTCTGAACTGTGTGAACCCATTAGTCATGTTGCAAAAACAAACACATAGGAAACCCTTCCACTAGCAAGAAATTACCAAGGAAGGAATGTTTAGTCCCCAATGATAGCATATGAATAAGAAAATTGAGGAGTTAAAGTTGTGTCAGATTTTATCAATTCATGTCACCTTAATGATACCTTCATTCTCTAAAAATTCTCAATAGAAACAGAGTTTTATATTGGATAAAGCTTTCTGATTTATGTTTTGCAAAGGCTTGTGTCAATAGTAAGGGTGTGCAGTGTGCCCAAAAGAAATGATCATTATAGTCTCACTGGAAGTATGAAAAAGGCATTTACCTGGATTGATTAAATATCCATTAACTTCAATGTGTATGTAATGTGCACACCAGCAAGAGCTCTAGTGTGTCACTGCTCATCATTCCAGCCTGGTGAAATAAGACCTAAAGGAAATGCAGTGCCTCTTTGCAGCTCTTTGGGCTGTCCGTGAACTGGTTCCTGGTTTGTCCACACTGTTCTCAGCAGCAATTTGTACAGAAGATCCAGAACTTTGTGAGAATCATGAAGATTGTCATCTCAAGAAGTGGAAGCATTTAAGATTATCATATGCTTTTTAAGTCATAGCTCCTTTTTGAAATTATCAAGTTCAGTGACTGGTTCAAGTGAGCTGAGGCTCTAAAACATGCAACTTCCATGGGAGCCATCTCTGTCCATTGTTATAATCAGTGTTGCCAGTAAAGAGGATTTCATGGAGGTTGACACACACTGGCTTTGTCCCTCTCTCTTTTGCAGCACCATTCCATTTCCTCAGTGTTTCCCGACTACCTGCATTTCAGCAGGTAATTAGTCACAGTTAACTGGTGTAATTCCTCTCTGTCTGAAATAGATGACTTCTCTAGGTCTGGTGAAATTCATCTGTATCTTTCTGTTAGATGTAAAGGAAGCTTTAAATCACAAACCTAGGCCAATTTAAATGCCTGAACTGTAGGTATTTAATACTAAATATATCCCTTCTGGATTAGTTTTCCTTGCAAGTTAGGTGTACAACCCGTAGTGGTGCAGACCAGAATTACAACTGTACTACTCTGGGGAGAGGGAGGGGAGGCAGGAGGGTAGCAATGATACACTTAATTGAGAACAAATCTATCTCAGGGAAGGTTTGCACGGAAAACAGAAATGATGGTGGAACAGCAATGACTTTACTTGCTCCCATCCCTTGCTCTCACCCCTTAGAGGCATGGAAACATACCTGATGTCTTTGAATATGAAGTCTTCTCTGTGTACTACATAAAATGCAAAGGTTAGCATCAGCAGTCTGCTTTCATACTCAAAACTTTTAAATAATTTGCACTTTACTTTCGTTTTTAAAAAATGCATATTCAAACCTCAGTCTTGTTTTGATTAGAGTTGTCAATTGTAGTTGATGGCATAATGATTTCATTATTAAGAAAATAGAAGAGACCACTGAATAGCTAAACCTAGTTTAGGTGATGAGCAGAAATGTTGTTTGTACTAGACAACTAGCTCATATAGAATTTTATTATGAAAAACCAAACCAACAACCAAAAAACTCCTTTAATAGTGAATTTTAAATTAATTAATGTAGCATATTTTTCCTCATTCTTCCATTGCAATCAGAACTTTTGTTTTAATATCTGCTGAAATATGACAAATCTACTTCAGGATGTTATTCAGATAAAATGCAGCTATGTACAGTGAAAAATAGGGGGAAAAAATCAATTTTCTATTACTTCAAGTTCTTTCTCTGAACAGTAGCATCAGTGTTTGGATTTTTAACTACATCAGAAATGTAATTAAAGTTTGCTTGTGCACAACTATATAGTCTTACATTTTCATATGCATTTTAATTTCATTTAATATTGTATTTTAATACAAATTTTAAATTATATAATTTTATTATTGTCACTAAGTGAAAACCTTATGAGGTTTATGGAAGTGTGACAGAATAGTGAATTGCTGTGAAAAAATCAGTTCAGAATTTGGGATTATTTAGAATTCTTTTCAGATGTTTCTCTAGCTCTACTCAGCATATGTTTGATTTTGCAGAAGCTTCACTGATATTTTGTCTTCACTGGACATACATAGTTGGAGTATTATTTAAGTTCATTCATCAAAATCTGCTTAGTGTTCAATAATATTTGTTGTTCAGTTGTGGGGATTTTTTAATTAAACTGAAAGCATGTATATTTTCTGCATGGCTACAATTTGTGACTAAATCCCAGCACTGTATCTGTAAACAAGCCCTTGCCCCGTTTTTGTTGGTCAAGCAAATGACATTATTTGTTTTGTGGTGTCAATGACGCCATGGCAGCAGAGGAAATCTTGGCAAATAATATATACAAAGGCATTGTAGAGACAGTCTCTGGTAAGGTTTTTGTTGTCAGGACAATTAAAACCTTCATGTAAACACTACCAAAGTCAGTATCTAAAAAACATTTGAGGAGAACTACTTTTCTTTACTATTCATTCTCATTGCAGTGTCACTAGTGTCCTGTCATATTCTTCTGTCTGATATTTCCATCAAATTGTTCCCCTGCCTGTGCCATCCTCTCCTGGAGTTGTTCTACAGACATAGCCCCTTCCCTGGACAGTGAGCAGAGTCAACTTTCTCCAGAGTAATTTGCTGCAGGGAGTCATCCAGGTAGTTGAAGTGCACTTGCTCTGCCCATACTCCAGGGCAATCACACAGGCTGAGCAAGCACAAAGATGTGCTTTGAAGTTGTCCTTGGGACCCCAAAAAATACTTTTCTGTCTTCATTCTTGTCTCCTTGATGCTAGAGCCTCCCCAGCTCCCCCATGCATAGCTGCTTCCTCCAGGCCCAAAGTATTGCAGGCTTTACTCAGCCCTGCTGCAACTCTGCTGATTTAGGAGGGATCCTCAAGGCTAAAATTGGTGCAGTAGATGAGGGAACTCAGCAGATTCATTGCCAGAATAATTTAGTGCTGATGTGGCAATATTTTTCAGCTGTAAGTGTTAGAAGGGATTTCTCACCTGTGTTGCATTACGAGTTTAATACCACCAGTGTGTGTGTGTGAGAACACCTCATAGAGCAGGACCATTTCATGGTTTAACATTTAGTGTAATGGGGTCCAATAAAATCATGTTAAAAGATGTTAATGTTGCAAAGAAAAACATCAGAAGCAAGGAAATGCCAGAATTAATATGGCCTGTGGAAATTCAGCCTCTTACGCATTATGGTGCAGATCTTATTACCTGACATCCTAGGCTTTCCAGGGGGTGTCTTTTTTTTTTTTTTCCTTCAATGCATAGTTAGATTTTTCTTTTAATGTTCTTCACTCTATCTTTGTTAAACATGAAGCATCCAAAGCTCAATTGGTATAAAATCCTTCATAATGTAAATATTTATCATATACCTTTATTGCAGTTCTTTGCTTCCTAATAAATGCATCTTTTTTCATAATGACCTCACATTATCAGAAACTTTTAGCAGTGATCATATTTGAATTCTGATGAACCAAGTCAGAGGCGAAGGTAGTAATTATATGAAACTTTGAATATTTTTAATAAAAGTTTAAGCCAAATGATACTTTCATTTTTCTACATGAATGTAACATTTATACACAATCTTGTAAGTTCAAAGTGTAGTTTCCCAGCTTGGATCATTAATTAGGTCTTCAGTAAAGCTGGAGTAGCAGAACTAGTCCATTGCTCTGGGCAGACTGGCCACTAATGACTTTTTAAAATAGTTTCACAGGTATCTGATGAGTACTTAGGCTTGTGTTTGTGGTATTAGTCCCAAATCTAGAAGAAAGGAGAGCAAACTGCAGTGTCCCATCTCAGCCAGTCCCAGAATTCTTCTGCTGTCCACACCACACCCCTACATCTGTCACATTTTTTTCACTCGGCTTCTGCTCTCCTCCAGTTTTGCCACCATGGAGAGCCCATTCTTCTTTTGTCCTCTGATTTCCGTTCCTTCTCCTTGTTCTTTTTTTTTTTTCCTGTTTTTCCTCCCTTCATTTGAGTCTACAGGCTTTTTTTTTCTTTTAAGGTACTGCCTGGGTACCTTGTTCCAGTGGGAGATGGAACTGGCAAAGCAAAGGACAGTTCTGATAATGTCAAATTTCCTGACGGCATGGGGTTCTCCTGGCACCCAGAATTAATCCTAAGGCTCGTTCAGCACCAGCATTTTTGAGATGGAGAGTGTTCAATACAGATAGGGTCTTCAGAAATTCAGGAGCCAGACTGCAACAACTGGTGAACTGGAGTTCACCAACAGTGTGACAACAGGCCTTTTAGAGTCTTACAAACTGAAATAAATGTGGGTACCAATTCACAGAAATTCCTGGGTATTGGTAACTCCCCCCCTTCCCCTTTCAGTTTTGGGATTTTGCCTCCAACTTTCAGGCGCTGAAGCCAATCAGCAGCCTAATGACGTGACATTCAAAACATTAACACAACAAACTGTTCTCACAAATATTTGTATTTAAAGGTTTTCAGCTGAAACTTTTCAAACATTTTGTAGCAAGCAACCAGAGTAGGAAAGTTCAGTGCAGTTCAAGAAAATTCAAACTGAAACTGGAATCTTACTCTTGAGAATGATTCTCAACATGCATTTAACTAAAATGGTGAGAAAACCTGTGTAAACAGAGAGGGGGGAAAGGAAAACAGACCAGGAGTAAAGAAAGAAAAAGGTTCTTTTTATAGCATTTAACACATGAGAATGTAAATAAATGTGGTGTTGGTGAAAGTTAATTATTTTGAAAACAGTCAGCAAGGCAGATTAAGAGGTAAAACAGTGCAGCTGAAGACAAAGGAAACAATATTTAGTCTTTGATCAGACGTTTTCACAGTGATTTTCTGTTCACCTCCAAGGGTGGCATAATTTTATGAATAACAGAATTTGTTTTGCTACTTGAGTAGCCTTAAAGAGAAATGGTGTTCATTCCATACGGCTACTTGAAAGAAAATCCCATGCCTGTTCATCCTTTAAGAAATAACATTTTTATTTATTAAATCTATTCTCTCAAAGAAGGACCCTAAAGATACACAATGAAGTTTACATTTAGTCTCAGAGGAAAAGCCAATTGCTATACTCTGTGCTTCTGCACATTTCTTCAGATAATGATCACAGATGAACTGCATCATCTATATGCCAAATGGAAAACCTGAAATATTCTGACATTTTAAAGTATTTTGCTTTCATTGCAATATTCTTAAATAAAAAAATACTCACTTTTTTCTCCCCAAGTTTGTTGCATCACATGGGAAGTGAGTAGTTTTGATATAATTGGTCAGTGACTTTTCTGCTATGACCATTCAAATTTTATCAAAATTAGTCAGTTGAGTTTTTTGTTGGTGCTTTTTTGGTTCTTTTTTTTTTAATGTTTAATGTTAATGTAATGTTTAATGTTAATTTATACAGATAAAGCATAATCTTTCAGATATTTCGACTGCTTTGTAATGTTGGTCAAAACAAAATGCGATAATAGTGTGAGCTATGGTAGGAAAATTCGTCTGTGAGTACCCCAATTACTGCATCTCATATTCCTGCCCAGGAAAACCAGGGGTCTTAATATATTCTGTATCTTAAAAGTGCTCAGGTTATGTTAATTTGTGGCAGAACTATCTTTGGGCTTCTGTGGTAGTTGCCCACCACGGGACATGCCATCACTTTGCAAAATCTGGGTGTTGGGATGTCTGGGTGACAGACTCTCCAGCAGCTAGGTAAAGCCAGTTGAACTTTTCTGACTTGGGGAGTGAGATCTGAGCCCCAGTGCAAACATGAGAGACAGTGCTACTGGTGGCAGCCACAGAACAGCAAAGAAATTGAAAGGAATGTATAAATGCCAGCAAATTTATGAGCAAATATGCTGGAAGTGAGTGTATGCTAAAGGGACATGGAAAAAGCAGCTCTGCTAGGGTCTATGCTATACAGCTACTAGGCATATACTTATTTTTCTAATTAATTCTAATTATGTTATGTTCTTGTATTTTATAGCTCTAAATACATTATGTTTTCAACAATTTCAAATCATATTTTATATGCGAAATGAAAATATTATTTTTCTTGTCAGATACTCTCAGCTCAGTTGAGACCCATCCTGACAAGAAGAGGCTGTTGGAATTTCAGTGTATTTAAATGATTTTGAATATATTTTTTGAACAGCTCCTTCTGATACTGACACTCAGGAGACACTCTGTACAGTAATCTGAATAACTGTTTCTCATGTTTATATATAATGCTCACTGAAGGCATTTTTCATGGTAGACAGTCATATGCTTATATATCTGAAGTATTTTATTGTATTTCTGGTGTTATGCTGCTTTAATGGCAATGTGGTTAACATAAAACTGTAGCAATTATGTTTGCACGTGAATATTTGTATGCCTGTCAGGTTTGGATTTGTGTGAGCCCTGACTGTGTCTCATGCTCTATGAGTGGCTCATTTCTATGAGTGACATTGCATGGCATCCAGCTGAAGAATTTTATATATATACAATATTTGGCATTAGTCTAATCCTTTTTTTCTGTTGGGCCTGGTGAATGTTTTGTCAATAACTTCAATGGAAGTGAGTCAAAGTCACTTTTTTTTTTTCTTCTGAAATACTTTTAAAGTAAAAAAAAAGTATAGAAGAGTTTCTTCATGCAAGGTACCCTGAAACTTGTCATTGAACTTGCTGGTTGTAAAGGGAATGTTTTTTCTTATTGTGTCTCTCACACCAAGTGAGCCTCAGTGAGTGATATTTCTAGGTGGCTTTAAAACTGGAACTTTGAAACCTCCCACAGAGCCCTGGATTTTGCATTAGCAAGCTAGTGAGCAAAATATTTTTTCCTCTGCTGAAAATGCAAGTAATTTAGATTACCAGAAGGTACAATTAAATTTTTGCTGGAAATCATGAAGAGCCCAAGGAGATACCTAGTCTGCAAGAGAACAGTTTTGTTTTGTTTTGTTTTGTTTTTTTGACAGTGATGGATTTTATCACCTCCAATCAGCTTACAGCAGTGTATTGTGGAGATCAAACTGGAAGCTAAAATTCCTTTTATGTATTTATATATTGTAAATATGAATGAAAACAGTGCATGTGTTCATTGATGAAATAGGAAAATATAGTTAACATACAGTTAGCAGATTCACAAAATTAAAAATACCATGTGAATTATTTAGCTAATGGTGTGCTTTGCCCCAGAATCTAGTGTTTATTATTTTGTGCTTTAGCAGGAAACAGAAGCAGTATCAATTGGGGAAACATTTCTTGGCCAAACTGAGAACAGTATGGCTTTCTCATTTCAAAGTGGGGAACCTGGTTCTTTGGTTTCTTTGTTCCTAGTTAAGACTGCTCCCCAAGCTATTTTAGCTGAACATTTTACCTACTAATGGAGCCTGGGGAAGTGCAGTTGGCAGCTGTTCATGGGATAATAATGAAACACACTGTTTAGTACTGCAAACCACTGCTGTAAAGTGCGGGAAATATTTTATAGAGATCACGGTGAGCAGAGTAGGATCCACTTTTAGTTCTGCTGTGAGTGTGTGAGCGGGGAGCAGCAGGAAGTTGTGTTTCAGGTGAGAGTAACCAGCACTGCTTTGCTTTTGCAGGTGAAGAAGCCGTGTCCAGAGTCCGATGGTTCAGAGCCGCAGAATCCCAGGTATGGTACTCGAGGGCTGACTCCAAATGACTGTGGCACGGTGAGCGAGGCCAAGCTGAGCTGTGGAATTGTAACATCAGAGCCATAGAGGCACATTTTGCAAAGAACGAGTGGCTGGATCAGTTGTAATGGTTTTCACTCTGGAAAAGGGTTTTTTCTCTTTTTCTAGTCAAAGATGCAGCCTAGAGTCTGAGTTGTGAGTTTAGATGATGGAATAACACTAAATGGTCACATTCAACTTTAAAAAATCCCAACTATTAAATAGTGTAGGGAAATATGTGTGATCAGATCTCACTTTCTTCAGTTATCCCTTTTCTGCATACCTGGGTCTTGAAGTTTTATGAAAATATAATTTCCAGTGTGGAAAACTAATTATTTATTTGGGGAAAATTTTCCCTTACCAAAACTTCATTTTGTTTTCACATGTGAAAAACATGCTGTGTTCATAAGCTGGAAAGAAGCCATACATTCCTTTGCAGCACAGTTGTTTCTAATTTTATGTCCTTTGGAAAAAGGAAATGGATTCAAGTTCCATGTTTCACACATGTATGTATGTGTATGGATAATTTTGAGCAAGTGAAGTAGTAGCTGTTTTAGATGTACCTCTTCCTGGTGGTTAGTAAACTGGTGGATAGTTTTCTTCAGTTTATAGAGAGTGCTTCTTGTCTTTGTCTTGCTTTTGTATAGAAGATTATTTCAGCGTCATAAAAGCTCAGAAGCTTTCATTGTGAGGGGAGAACCACAAAATAAAACTGACATTTCACTAGCATTGTCACTAAAACTCAGAAAAGTTAAATAATTCAAGGTTTGCCCCCCAAGCCTATCCCTACCTGTATTTTACCGATGTTCCTTAATTATTCCAGCAGGATCCTCTGGGGGTCACCTGCAACATCCAGGGCTATAATAGTATCTGTGCCTTGAGCTGCACTGCGCACCATCTGAGTTTCTTTGATTAGCTCATGTCTGTTATTAATATGTCTTTTCATTTAGTTTGGTAAGAACTGAGAAGGGAAGAGTTAGTTCAGTGTCCAAGTATGCTTTCAGCATTGTCAGTAGCAGGTTTGCCCTTCAGTACTTGCAGCTTCTAAATGAAAAACTTACCTGATGTGCTGCTGCTTTAGATTAAAATTTATTATACAGGTCAAGTTCTTTCTGAATATTTTGACACCATGAAGAATCCCAACTTAGCATAACACTCATATACAAGTGCATAGTTTTAAGTGTTGTGATTGCCCAAATGAAACTATTGTAGCTCAAGCCTTTAAAAACTATGAATTCCAATCTGATGTAATTTCATCAAAGTGTGATGAAAACAAACTGCAACAAACCTGAGGACCTAGAATGCAATGTACTGTTAACAATCTCTGCACATCAGGAAGTTTCTTACAAGCTGTAGTTAAATTCTTCATGCTGAGTCTGAGGAATAAGATACTTTTTTTTTTCTCCTGAAGGTGCAAGAGAACATGCTACAAACAGTCAATCAGGTAGTTTCATTTTTTGAAGTGCATATTCAAACAGAAACACTTTCCATTTTGAGCTCTGCAGCCTCAGTTGGAGGATCTCTCAGACAGAGTTGAAATTAGTGTTCCAAGCCCAAGCATATGCAGTGCTGTGTGTACAGCATCAAGTGGGATTTTTTGGGTGCAATGTGACTTAGTCTTGGAGGGGAATCTCTGACACCTCAGGCTGGAACGGCACTAGAGGGCTCTGTGTGGCACATCACTTTAGAGCCTGGAGCAAGGTAATTCTTCTCTAAACAAGGCTTAAGTGAAAACACTGCTCATAAAATGAAACATCAGCATAAAAATGAATGCTGGAGACACACAGCCTTACAGAATAGCTCCTGGCTTGGGACCTAAGGCCAATATCATTCATTTATTTAGCTAGCTTTATAGTCTGTTAGTTTTGGATTTGAAACTATTACAATAAATGCAGATGGAAAGTGTTTTTACAGTAGGGAAGTAATTAAATTGGGTGTGGGAACTTTGTTAGGAGAATTCTTGGAGTGACATGTGTGTATCAGCAGATTCTTTGTCTTGCTTGGCCTGGGTTTGTCTTTTAGAAAGAAACATTCAAACTGCAGATGTGACTACTACATTTTTAAGGGAGGTACTAACCTATGCAGCATATCAAAAAATGCTTTTCAGAAGTGACCAGCTATATATGCAGTAAAAATCAACCTTGCCAGCATTTATTTAGAGAAAGTGGTTGTCTTAACAGACAGGTAAATTGCACAGGGGGAGAGGGATCTGTAGTTAAGAATTGAAGTTACGGTGAATAGATGAGTTGTAAACGCAAAAGGAAACCCATGAATCTTCATTGTTGCACACAGACATTTTGATTCACAAACATCTTTTCTTACAAATTCTGACAGAGTTTCTTGGAAGTTTTTTTTATCAAATCCCTATGAAGGGGCTGTGAATACTTCCTTTTGTACCTAGGTGGTGGCATTATGCCTTACAGGAGTGTATTGTGGCTGTATCAATATTATGGCATTCTTTCTTCATCATTCTGTAGTAAAAATCAAATTCACCCTGCAAGCCTGGATAGTTGTCCAGTCATGCAAAATGCTTACTGGGGATGTTGGTGTGTGACACAGAGGCAGTGAATACTTGGGACTTGCCAAGTCTGGAGCAAGCAGGAGTAGCATGGTGGACAGCTCTGACATGCTGACCCTGTATTAAATTCACTAGCAAGGTTAGGGAGAGAGGTTTCTGTGTTCAGAGCCTACCAACATACATTGCTCTTAATTTTCTTATATGACAGGTAACTTTAAAATGGCATCAGTCCTGAGTGTGCTGAACAGCCCCTATGTGAAGTTTAATGTCATACAAGAATTGGTGAAGTCTAGTGCAGTGCTTGAAAGTTAACTTGCTTGCAGTTATCAATGACCTTCCTTTTTACTTAAATAATAAAAAAGCCATTTTAATTCTAATAAGGAATAATTTTGTTGCCCTAAAACCTGTAAGCTACACTTAAAACATAATACCATGTGACCTGTGCAAATGCTAGAATATGTGTGATTCTGAAATCTGGTAAAATGATAAATATTGTCCGAGATTCCTGCTCACACTCAGCAACAGCATTTTCTATTTGGCCACACATCCCAGGGAAGCATCTTTGAGATAGTCTGCTTGATGAATGCATTTCTCCTACCCCCAAATCCTCCTTCTCATGCTACCAGGCCTGCCAGAGATTTCACTGTAAGACCAAAGTCACCTTGGAATCTGAGGTATGAGAGCAAGTATTGGTTTTTCTGGGGTATAAAATGAAATAGGGAGGAAAGAAATGAAATGAGGGAGAGGAAGCCACTGCAAATGGAAATTCAGCAGGGTCTTCTACTGCTTCCTCAAAGTTCCCCGATTATAGGAAAAAAGATCATGTTTTTTTTTACCATCTGGAGAGGATGGAAGACTGCAGCAGAATAAAGAGATTTTTCTGTCAGTTTAAACTTTTTTACTTGGAAGGGTAAATGAAAATAGCTGAATTTTTCACATGCTTTCCCTCTTTAAACTATGATATTTATGTTGTGATGAAGCTATCTATAGGAAGAAAGGGAAAACTTGAAGGTTTTGATGAGTATTTTTACAAGTTAGGAATAAAAGCTGACAAATCAACTTATGAATACTTAGGATACGTAGTGTCAAAAATACATTATTTGTGTATTTGCAGAAGGTCAAATAGTAAGTTAAATATTAAGTAAATAGTAAGTTAGTAAGTTAAAATTAGGCCCTGTAGAGCAAGACCCCCTCCATTTTGTTGCATTTTAACTACAAACCTATGGATCCAATATTTTCAGTAATATCCATTCTTCCTGACTTTTCCTTTAAATACTTAAAAAAAAAATTCTAAAAGCAAAGGAAAAGGAAATGAAGCCAGTCTTAAGTAAATCCTCCTATTTAAAACTTAATCAGATGCTGTAAGAAAAGTGTAAATCAAGGACACTGCAGTTACTGCATTGGTACCAGCTAGATGGGGTTCATCCCTATGTGTTACCAAACTACAGATTCACCGATGATGATCACTGGTAAATATCAAATCATATGCACAGATCAAGTTACCAGATAAAGCAGTTAGCCAAAAAAGCACACAGGAATTTTTTATGTGTTTAAAAAGGGCTCCAATATTTCAATTTAATATGGATTTCAGCGAGGTTCTTAGCATAGATTGCAGCTGTTCATCAGATGATTGCTGTTCTGTTCTTCAACACCCACGCTTCTATGTGCACCACAAAGTAAGATTTAAAAGATACGAATTCATGTTTCAGTTTCAACTTAAAAGTCTCTCTTAAAACTTTTGAATGAGAAGTAGGCTTTCACATTTTCTCACTGGTCTCATTTTGATACCTACTCATAGTTTTTCATTGGTCAGGATAGAGAGTGCCCATACACATCCAGAGACAATTATTGTCATTAATGCATTCACAAGTAAATAGATGGTATTGAATGTCAGTGAGAGCTACGACAGTTTTCCCATTCACTTCACTTGACCAAAGTTTGTTTCCTCTGGAGTTTGGGCGCACTGCTGTGGATGCAATGTTCACTGTCTTCACTACATCTGAGCTATGCTAATGCTCATGTATTATCAAACAGTGTTTCCATGACCATTCATACACTTAAAAAATAAAAATAAAAGTAACATGTATCTTCTGCATCTTATTCCAGACAACCAGATCCTCATGTTTCATTCTCATCAGTTTCAACTAAAATGTACCTGAGATTTCTTCCACAAACTAACTCCCTCAACAAGACGTTAACAGTCCTATCTCAGAATGATTGCAGTGATGGTTCATTCTTTCAGTCAGGCATTGGCTGGTCCATATGTAACACTATAACTCCTGAGCCCAAATTCAAGCTTTACAGGCAAATGACAGATTCTGTAATGAAGCTTTCATGCCTTTTCCATGACTTTGAAAACAGCTGACCGTCTGCATACGCGTTCCTAGTACAGTGGGATAAGCAGTACCTTCCCATTCATTTGCAGTTCAAGAGATAAACAGTATTATTGTTACATAGCAAAGAGGAGCTTGCAATTGAGCTGCTGAGCAAGGAAAGCCAGCAATAGCTATGGAAATTATGATTAAAGTTTCAGCAATTATAATAGAAAAAAATAAATAATATTGGTTGTGCAGTAAAAATGAGCAAGCCAGTCTACCTGGCTTTCACATGTGTTGTGTCATTTAAACGCATTAGGCTCCCTAATTTTCTTCTCATCCATTTCTTAGAATCTAGAGGGTAAGGGTTTGTTGTATTGTGAACCATATGTAACTTACCTTGCTCAGAGGATAATGCTTTTCTGAGTCAGAAGTGTAGCTCCACTGTATTCCATAATACTGAATAATCTACCCCACGTGCTGAATAATCTGTAGATCATAATGACATGATAAATGGGCTTCATTTGAGGAAATTAGTTATTGAGAGGGCTCTGATTTAGACTTTGAAGGTGAGATTCCTCTCATCCTGATGTAGACACGTAAGGTAGGGGCTTTTGAAATGCCATTTATTTGAACTTCTTTCTGTTGACCTCTTACTGTATCCCTCTTCTCCTGGGAAACCCTGCAAACTCCACCAGCAATCACCTGTTGCTCTGCTGATTTATTGTAAGACCAACTGGATACACAATATGACCAGAGGCAATGAAAGCATTTCTTTCAATTTTACAGATTCGGCATTTCTGCAGAACTGGTCAATTCCAGAAGGAAGTACCAGCAAAACGAGATTAATCTTTAGCCAGGAAAAAAGACTTTTTGACTGGCTTCTGGTATTTCTTGGGCTTGGGGCAGACTATAAGGAGAAACAGACACAGCAAAACAAATTTTCTATGAAAAGAAAGAATAACTAAATTGAAAGATTGTCACAAGTAATTTTGGAGACTGGAAGAAAAACTAGTCAACAAGAGGGATGCTGTATGCCAAAATATAGCATTTATGTCAACAAGGCCACTACAGTTACAAGCATTTCACCTAAAAGAAGTGTTTGACAGGATCAAGCCCAAAATACTCAGTCAAGACAGTGACTGGCAAAAAAACATACAACAATTTTCCAATTTTAAAATAACTACATTGTGGAATAAGATTTCTCATAAAGATGACATTCTGGGACACAGAGACTTAGCTTGAAGAGAAAGTTTTATACAAATCTGGTACTTATTAAAGTTTTGGTGCACTCATTTAGTCTGCATGCCACTTAGGCAGTTGGAATCAATCAAAGTAACGTGGTTGGGAGATGATTCTTCACATTCAAGTAACTGAGTGACACACAGCAGCCATGGCAATTGCACTACAGTTCCTATGAGGAGTAGTGCCTTGCAATGAGAATTTTATTTTCAGGCATGTAGTTTTCAGGCAATGCAAGTCTCTCCTTTTTTTAGATCAGTCTGTGTGGTATCTCTTTGCATTCTGAGCACTAATGTTCTCATTCTTTAACTTTAGAAATTCAGTCTTCTGATTACCCAAGGCCTACTTGAAGCTGGTCACTGTCTGCCTGTCAGTTTTTGTTGGCTCTGGATCAAGCCCCCAAAGAGTTCTAAAAATATATATGAATGCTTACAGAAATTACAATAATCTATTTAGAGTACAAATACATGGTAACTGATGACATCACAGGGAAGTATTTTAATGGTTTATATTAACAGATCCCCATGGCTTATAACAATAAAAGTAATTTATTTTTTATATTTCATGTCTGTTAAAAATTCCTGGGGTTTTTTGTTAATATTGGGCATAACATACTTTCTGTGATATTAATAATAATTTATTCCTATGATCCCAAGCCAGATCATGTAGCTGTTAAGACTTCCATTAACCTGAGTCAATGATAGGTCAGACTTTGGAATGAATGAAAGCAATAAAACCTAAGGGGGTTTTTTTCTTTGTTTTTTGTTTGTTTGACTGATTGTTTTTGGCTTGTTTGCTTGTTTTTGCTTGTTTGTTTATTTTTATCACTACATTGGAAAAACTTGGGTAAACACGATTCTAACAGAAGTGTTAGTGGAAATAATCTGGAGATTTTGGAGATCAAAAATGCCTTGTGATTTTTGAGTTTGCTAAGGAGAGCAGGATTTCTGGATTAATTAATGTATCCAACAAACTTTTATAGTTGTTGAATCTGCAGGAATATCTTAGATAGGGAAAATACTTGTTTTGAATGAAAGAAGATAACCTAGGTTTATCTTCTTTAATGTAGACTACACCTACAAAGTTTTTTTCTTAATCCAGTAGTCTCTCAGAGCCTTATTCTAAAAATTTAACTGAATTTTGAGCCATAAAATAACAGTGTTTGTTCTTCTTACGTGTGCAGCACATGTAATCACAATGAGAAGGAGCTCTGTTTCTTTCTCTGGTCTATTTTTGCTCTGTCATATCACATTACAGCAGTACACAGGAGAACTAATTCAGACTCTGTTCCAGCTTCTTTGACCTCTTGTATACTCTAAATATATTTTACCATTGGTGAGCCTGAATAGTAAAAGTATTTGATTCCACTTACTTTGCACTTCAAATATAGCTGGAAAAATTCCAAGAATAATGTAGACAATAAAAAAGAAAATGACCACTGAGATCTAAATCTCCTGTTCTGAAATTGGTTCACTTTTTACATGAATCACATTTTTCCTCAAATATATTTAATTGTAATTTCTTGGCTAGATGTTTCACATTTTAAATGTCATCAGTCAGTCCTATGTACTGAGTAAGCATTTAACTAACACCATGCAGTTATTCTGCTGTGCTCATATTTAACATACCAGAATTCACCTCTTTACCATCCTACTAGGCCCTGATCAGTCATTAGAGAAAAAAATAAGTAGGAAATAAATATAGAATTGTGATGGCTTATGCCCAGCTAGCAACCAAGCACCATGCAACTTCACCTTCCACATACCCACCCTAATGGAATGGGGAGAAGAATCAAAAGTAAAACTTGTAGCTTGAGATAAAACTGTGTAATAATTTAAACAAAATAAAATAATTGAAACAAAGTAAAAAAAATACTACTAATCATAGTAAATAATAACGATAATTAAAAGAAAAAAGAGTACAAAAAAGTGATGCACAGCGAGTTCCTCACTTAGTTTGCTGACTAATGCCAGACCCTGTCCCAGAAGCCAGATAATCCTCACTTCTGGGTAACTCCTCCAGTTCATAAACTGGGTATGATATTCTATGGTGTGAAATACCTCTTTGGCCCATTCAGGTCACCTGTTCCAGCTATGCTCCCTCCCAGCCTTTTTTGCATACCTCCTCACTGGCAGAGCATGAGACACAAAAGAAAAAGGTCCCTGACTTAGAATAAACACAACTTACCAAAACCGAAACATTCTCATGCTGAATCCAAAACAGCACTGCAACAGCCACTGAGAAGAAATTAACTCTATCACAGCTAAGGACAAGAATGAACAAAAAAATCCAGATAAAAAGAGACCACATGCAAATGAGGTGATTGAGACCACATGCAAATAAGGTATTTGCAATTTTGCTTTCTGTTTTTCTACCATCTGCATCTTCCACATATTACTCAGATGCATGTAAAGCCTGCTGTAATATTTTAGGCTTTGCCTCCCCTCCCTATGTTAAGACAGCCTTATCAGAGAGCAATTCTGTACCTCAGCTCACTCCACACACAGCTTAGTCTGAGCACCAGTCAGTGTTGTTCTCCTCTGGGAACAGAAGTCAGAGGATCCAGATGACAAGGAGGGAAAGAGGCTCCTCCATAAGCAGCATCTGGCTCTTTGGCAGATTTGTCAAGCACTTCTGCTAATGGGTTTGGATTTGCCCAGGGGTCTTTTATGTGGTTGTATTGCAGATGGTCTGTCTGTTCTATCTTCTCCTTTTGAACACTTTTATTAAAAAAAACCTCAAACTGATAAGGTTCTTTATGGGTCTCACAAGATGCCTATGCAGGCTCCTTTCTGTTAGTCATTGCAAAGCTTTCCATACATTCAAACGTGTGTCTTGAGTTTTGTTGGCAATTCTGGACTTAGTTCTCCAGTTTAGCTGCCAAGTGATATAATTTACTGTGATCTGAGTTTGTATTATTGTCAAATTTCTTTGGGAATTTCTTAATGTCATTTGTAGAGCAGAAGTAGCTTTACCTCCCCTTAAAGCATGAAATATACTTGCCTTCCACTAGCCATGCACCTTTGAAAATGCAAGTTTAAATCTGGTTTTGGTTAAAGGTGAAAATGAGCATGATGGTCTCAATCTAATTCATAGGGGATTTGTGTCTGCCATTTAAGAGAGGCCCAGGACTGAAGCAGCAAGCTGTGGGAAGGTATGTTTGGCAGAGCTATGGAGAAATGCATATGCAGTGCCCAAATAAATAAAGCAATTCCATGGATCAACTTTTTAACAGAATTATTTATTGTGTGGCGCGAGTGCAGAAGAGGGCAGAGAGGGAGAACATCCTGTTTGGTGAATTCCGTTTAAGTTCTGTTTCAATTTACAACTAAATCTCTGTCACTTTAATTTTTAAGGGTTTTGGGATTTTATTTGCTTTTCAGTGTAGAAGTAATTGGCAGGTGACTAGACATAAGATCATGTTTTACTCCTATGTTATTTCAGGCTTATGTCTTATTTTCCTTCTAATTATGTAGATTAAATTAAATAGAAAATAAACCCCTGTGCTCTCAAAGATGTAGTGCTTTTCATGACTTTCTCAAAATAGCACCAGAGAAGCACATTCATCCCTCTTAGCATTTCATTATTGTACCATGTTTCCCAACAGCAATATTTAAACATTTGCTGAGAAAAAAGAATAAATGTATTATAAAAAGCAATCATGTTGTTATGAACATCTCACACCCTGCCCTGTCTTGAAAACCAGGCTCTTGGAGAACCAGTAGGGAACCTGTGCTAAATGCAGTAAAGTTGCAATCTTGCATCTGCAATATGGGCGTGGGTGGACATAAAAACCAATAGCACTGAGGGCTTGTTTCCTGCTACCTTGTTTTTCCTTCAGTACTTGGACAGAAGTGGATATTTAATGATTTTAAAAGGCTAAGCATTATGTCAGAAGTCTTGGTGAGACCTAACCATTTGGTGTAAGCTGTGTTTTGAGCAGAGGGAGCTATAAAGGAGGGTAGCCTGCAGAGAGGCTGGTTCCCAGGGCTGCTGTGTGTGTGCTGGGGCACTGAGGGCTGGACTGGTGGCTCTGCTCCTGTGGCTCTGGCCAGGCAGGCAGGTATGCACTGGCCTGAGGGCTGGGTTATCAGCATGCAGGCTGAGCTGGAAATGGAGGTGTTACAGATTTGTAGCTGCTACCTGCCCCTTCTTGTGGCCCAAGGGGATAATTCAGGGAGGGGAACTGTGCCCCACAGTTCTCAGCGACATGTATTTATTAACTCTTAGAAAAATCACCTACTTCACCCCAAATGAAAAAGGTGTGTATGCTTAAAGTTTCAAATTATAAAATAACTTGGGGAAATCAAACAGCAAAGCAAAATGAAGTGTAGTCATCTTATATCAGTTGTAAAGAATAGCCAGCATTGGTGCATTTATCAGAGCATCATTTTCTCTCTTTCTCAGAATAATGGAATTTGTTTTGAGTGTAATTAGTTATACAAAGTTCTTTTAGATTCTTCCAGACAATAAGGTCATCCTGGGTAAAATTACAAGGGATGTGTGCAGCACAGCACACCTAGTGTACCTTGCCATCCATAATGGCTGTGCCCAGCTACACCTTACAGTGATCAGATGCTGAAGCAGTTAAGGCATCAGGCAGTCAGCAAGTTGCATGTATTTGTTTTATATTCTAAACCAAACTCATTGTTGGGACAGGGATTAGAGAACAGAAATAATTGCTTTTGACACAAACTGTTTTGGAGCCAAACATAATGTGCTCCACATGAGGTAAACTACAGAATATTTGGAGCCAAGATTCAGATCAGGTTTAACTTCTAAGAGGAACTTCACTGTTAAAAGTGAGATGTGTTAATGTTTCCCACGTTAAGACTGCTTGCCAGTAACTCCCTCAGTATCATATTTACCGAGAGAAGTTTCAGAATTTTTGCATTAAAATATGAATAGAGCATGAAAACTACAAGTTTTTGGCAACTCCTGTATTCTGCCTAGTCTGTTATCATAACTCATCCTTTTTGGAAGCTGGTGTTGTTCTTGCAAGGCCCCTGTAATGGTGGCTAAAGAAATTACATTGAAATGAGGTATGGTCACTCTTAATACAGCACACCTGAGAGAGCTCTCTTGCTTTGGGCATTCCCTAGTGAAGAAGAACCATGTTACAATGACTAGTTTGAAATAAAACAGACATTTCAATTTATGGTAACTCAGACACAACCCACCCGTTGCTCTTTTTTTAATGAAAATATGAGTTCACACTGACATCATGCCGTCCAGGCTCTCCTGAAGCCAACAGCAAAATTCCCAGCCCTTCATCCCTGATTTCTCAATTTCATATTTGCTTAAATATTGTCTGACATGAGTATAGTTGACATTATTATATTTAAATTCATAATATTATCACTGTAGTAAGCAGTGTCATTTTGAAGGCTGTGTTTTAAAAAGGACAGATTAGAACAGGCTAGTAATTGGCAGAGCTGATCATCTCCACATTCCTCTGTATAAATGAGAAACAGTCTCTGTTGCTCAAATCAGACTCAAAACCACCAAAGAAGCACTTTGTGACATCCTTCAGTCATTGGGTTTGTTACCTGTTCCTTATGTCCAACCAGGACACCTGTCAGAGATGTAGAAGGGACTCTGAAATTTCCAGCAGATTTTGCAGATGTGACTCGGAGCAGTTGTTCTGCAGAAGTGGTGGCATAGGGGGGAAGGCCACAGGCTTGCTGTTTGCATTCCAGCCATCTCCACAGAAGTGTTTGTTATTTGTTTATGACACAGCACATCATGTTGTCAGAACCACAGCATTTGCAAGTGCCTGTCACATCTGGAAGTGATCAGAAGCTGTTGGGTGAACTAGGCTTTGAAAATGTGGCTCTGTGATCCAAAGACTTGCATTTAGATCTTATGTATCTGTAAACTGGTAGTTTATATTTCATGTAAGTTGGATACTTGACAGCTCCCCATGGAACTGTGCTGTCATTATCACTTTTGATTTACTTAAATACTCATATAAGGACTTCAAAAACTACTTTAGTATTTTTTTGTAGTTTTGTTTTGTTTATTTGGGGGCTTTTTTGTTTGTTTTTTGTTAAGTAGCGGGTGACTGTGTACATTTATGTGTTTTCTATTCACATGCCCAGGCTTGGGATGGGCCAGTCACTATGTGGAGTAAAAGAATTGAGCACTCAGCCCCTCTTTCTGCTATTTCTTCCCTGGTCCTTGGCACTTACTAGTTTGGATGTTCTCTTTCTCGCTCCTGGAGTGGTTTTCTCCCACCAGCTGCCTTTTTCCTCAAGAATATGGGAATTATCTATTCAGACACCACATTACCTCTTTCCAGATACTTTCTCCAGTGACTGGAGTGCAAACCCTGAGCTAAAATTGCATCCTATCAAAACTGTGGCTGTCACGTTAGGGTAGCCCAGAAAAGAGATCTCAAAGCCTGGGATCCAGCTGGCCAGAAGATACTGTTCTGCATAGCTTTGCCTTTTGTATGTGCATCAGTCTATTATATCAGAATGGAACAGTTTCCCATATAAAATTATCATTTGCTTTCATCAACTCAAAACAATTTTAAACTTCAGAGTGGAGAGATGATGTGGAAGAGGGACACATGGAAAAAAAGCGCCTCACATTACTTCCCTTTTCAGCCTGCCTATTTCCCTACTCCTGAATCTGTGCTTCGTGTATGAACAATCTCCTGAACATAGAAGGGGTGAGCTGGAAGTTTATGCTGAGGCAAATAACTTAGTAAGTTCCATTCCTCCTGATTTATCTTGGGTTTTATTTATTTATTTTAATCCTTGTTGGCTTTGGACAAGTTGGCTATGTGTCCAACAAGAGAATCCAGAAATGGCTCCTAGGTATTCTATGTTTTATCCAAAAGTGTGGAAGTCCAAATTAATTTTACATAGTTTTTTAATTGTGACAGGGAAATGACATTCATTCCCAATAAAAGTCAGAAAGCAGTGAAAAATTATTGTCATGTGGATTTGTGACAGACTGAACTGCACTAGAATAGACAGTTGTCTGTGGTTTTCAGAAAACCACATTAAATGACATTAAACTGAAATAAAATGTCTCAGCCAATCAGAAACAAGGGAAATCATGCAGTTACTGACTTTTAAGCAAATAATAGTTTTCAGCAATTATATAGCACAACAATCCCAGCCATCCAAATTCATTGGTATGTTTAATCATCATAAGAGAAAAACTAAACTCACTTTCAGGCACAAGAAAAATGTAACAGTTTTTCTTTTCCAACAAAAATAAACTTGAATTTTTAAGCAATTATCTTTTACAGTATTTAGTCATATCTTCTCACTAGAGTCACAAAGAACAAATACATACATCCTTTTCAGTAAAAAAAATTAATATCAACTCATTACTAAAGAAATAGCCATATATTAGATCAACAAAATCTTCAACCTTTGGCAGTTGTTCCTGCAGTGAGAAAAGAGGGAAGCATAGATTTAATAAAGACAAAGAATATCTGACATCTAATTGTTAGGAAGCACAAAGAAGCTCAAGGTGGCACAGGGTCAAAAAAGGGAGGGTGATAGCAAAAGCTTACCTGGGGAAATGGGAATGGGGGGTGGGTGAGAAGCTGCAGTGCTGTTAAAAGAAATGTCTTTTTCTCTAGCTGTGAATGGTGTCAGAGGGTAAGCTACAATGCTGGCCTTTGTCACCAAACCTGCTCGGCCACCTTCTCAGCTGAGCCCTCTACATCAGGTGCATCCCAGGCACTGACACTGTCTGCCTGTCAGACAACTCCTGTAAAGTAATACTGTCTGCATGAGGGCTTTTTCTCCTGGTATTAGGCTTGAATAGCCAAGTGAAGAACAATAGGCAGGAAAGCAAAACTGAGATACAATCACAACTTGTGCCCCTTTATGCCCCAAAGAATTACCTAAGGAGTCCCATCCTCTGCAAGATAAGCAGCTTATTCAAGATCAAAAAAGCTAGTAAACAAAATCAGGCATTTCTGAATTTTCCTCAAATTATTGTTCCTTTGTACTAGAAGGACCCACTCCACAGTGCAGTTATTGCAGTATCTGGGTATAGGTTCTTTTCCTGTGAGTTTGAGCTCATGTGCTGGGAAGCTGCATGGTTATACTCAAACTTGTAATGAATAGTCTATAGAGAGTCTAGTACACCCCTTACTTTAAACTTGCAGTTTTGCAAAGCTCAGCCTTGTGATTTTTTTTTTAATTACCTATGTGGTATTCCTTAACATGGTAAAAAAAATTGAATGTTTTAATTCTTTGTTTCACTAAGGTTCCCTCTCTTTAATACCCTCTGTCTGACATTGATTGTACTTCCATTGATGGAAGTATTTTTATTCTCTAAATATCTGTGTGACTTTACTTTTGCCTCTTTCCATTACTTTTTTAATATGAATGTTGACACTGTACTTACAAACACGTAAGAAACAGAAATTATACAGCTATTATCCACCTCCTATCCCCAAATGATTGCAAGAAGTTTAGCACTTGTTTTCTGTATTGCTAAAAAAAAGAAAAAGTAATAAAATAAAACTCTGAGGAACACTTACTGATTTTATCAATATAGCATGACATTATTTTACTGTTTCTTAGCACTGTATTGCTTTACAAGTCCAAAAAGACGGCCTCAAGGAGAGCAGGAAGGAGGGCTTGCTAGTGTCCAGTACTATTATTTGTTTTTAAATCTGGCAAGCTTCCAGAACTTGTGTGTTGGAGGAGCAGCTTTTGCAATATTGTGCCTAGAATAGCAAAAGTTCTGCTATTTTGGCCATCTACTAAGCTTAAGAAGATCTGTAGGTGGGCTTGATGAGCCAGGGAAAACAAGAGGGGTGGTTGTCTCAATGGAACAAATTTATTTCATTTGTTGTGCTCTTCCTTTCTTACCTTTTACAGTGACCAAAAAATGACAAAGGGTGCCATAAACAGTGTAAAAGCACCTGGAAAAGAAAATAATTAATTTGCATTTTGGAGTTGATGAAATGATTGGAAATGTTACTCATTTGAGGAGGGTTTTTTGGCTATGTGCTCTGTTGCACTCCTGGTGGAGATCTTCCATGGAAAGATGTTGAGAAGTTTTTTGTTGTGTATACACTTAAACATGTCTTTGTGTATATTGAGCATAAAATAATTATTATAAGATTGGATGTATCTGTGTGTTAGTGTACGTGAATTTGTATACAACTGTATATTCCCTGGAAACCTGTCCATCATCCAGAATCTCTCTCTCTTCACACTCTTACTGTAGCCTTTGAAGGATTGGTGTAATTTCTTTTTAATTGCATTACTTACAGTTCTTCTAAGTGCAAGTAAATATGAAAAATATCTGGTATAACTATGAATATAATTTTAAAAAAAAACAACCAAAACACTAGAAAAAAAGCCTTTATAATTGTGGTGTTATCTAAATTATTGTTTTAAACTTTGTTGCAGATGTTATGTAGATTGGACAAAAGACATTTGTGTACATGCATGCATTTTGATTGTTTTTGTCAGAATGAAGGCTTGTATGAGCTAGTTCAGACTAAATAAGAAAAAGAGGTGAGCTTGCTTGTCCTGTTCAGAACACAACTGAAAGATCTGCCTAAAAAATTTTATGTGGGAAATAGGGGAAAAAAAGCAATCCACTTGTCTTCAAAACAGTGTAGTTGGTCTGAGAGCTGAGTTGATATCAGTTGGAAACAGATTTAGCCAAGTTTGAACAGGTCTGTTATCCAACTTCCCTATTGCACTAAAATTTAATTTGAAATAAAGGGAAAGTCCCTGTTTACTTAATTTCAGAACCTCCAGGGTAGCTGATAACTTAAATGGACAATACTCCAGGTTTCTGTGAGTAAGTATGGAATGTTTAAGAATTGGTGTTACAACAGGAGACACACAAGAAAAGCAAAGGGGAAACTAACCTAACAATAATAGTAATAGCAATAGCAATAGCAATAATAATAAACCTTTTTCCCTCAGTGAAGTTTATTGAGATTCTGCTAAAGAAATGTATGTGGCAAATTTCCTTTCAAAGAATTGTAAATACTTTAAAAATTTTTGGTATTATTGTTTACAAACTAAATTAAATTATACAATTATAAATAGCCTCCATCTAGTCCTTCTTTCAGTTCTCCTGTAATTTGGGTTCGCTTCAAATTCTGCACAAAGGAATTGGTATTTGTAAAATGTTCTGGTTAGGCTGGAATTTGAAGTACTTTGTTTTCATGTTAGAATATTTATTCTTTTATAAATCTTTGATAAATTATTTTACACTTTTGATCTTGTTGGTAAAAAAGTTTGAACTGGATTATGAAGCAAAAATTTTACATTTTAAAACATCATGTCTTGTAAGAAAATTATGTAAATATGTTCTGCTTCTAGAATTAATAAATATTCAATGGAGTTACAAGCTGTGGAAAGACCCAGCTCTTAGTCTACCTTAATAATAGTTAAACTGGAAACACAGTTATAGCAAACCAGATTTTCTGAAAGTAAATTTTATGTCTGCTGAGGAAAAGCAGTGCACAAATTAATATGTGATTGTAATGAAGGGGTAGAAAAAAAAATTAAAAAAACTGTAGAAGCAAAGTTTGAGCTTTTTCCCTTTAAAACAGCACAAGTGAAAGCTATACAGAAATAGAGATGCAGTTGTCAAATGGGGCAATCATAATTAGTCCTACTTACACCTTCCTGTGCAAGGTTGGGTTATGGTGCTGGGCTGTGCACTGTGATGGTCTGGGGTGGGGCACAAGTCCTGCTCATCCACACTGGTAAAGAAGAGGGTGGAATTTGTCCCTTTGGAGTTCCGTGATGTACTTCTGAGCATAGGTTAACCCTTGAAAAGATGTAACTTCAAGATGAGCAACAGACAATACTCTAATGGGGAAGGCCCAGATTCCCGACACAGATATATTTTTAATTCATTCCTTCTTCAGTTGGGTAGGGTTGTCCACAGGTTGGCGTTAAAGCCCACTGGGATCTGGGAGACTCCTCTGGGAAGTTTTAGACTTTTCCTGTAAGCCTCTGAAACGATCCACTAAGCATGTGCAAATACCAACTTTCAAAGACTTTAAACACAGCCAAAGCAGAATAAAAGACAAATCTGTCTTGCCAGGTTTCAGGTTTTTGCTCAGAAGCTGAGAATAATACAAACTTTCTTCAAACAGTCAAGAGGTAATTGAAACATCTTCTTGTTAAGCAATCCATTTCCTGACAAAGTGTATTTTTTTATACAATGTAGAATTTTACCTAATTATTCTAAAAAGCAGTTTGAGACATTGCAGGAGGGGGAAAACTAAAGCTCAGTTATGTGCCTGGCAGAGAAGCAAAATATGTAAAAAAAAAAATAGTGTAGTGTTTTAAGCATCTTTAACAAAAAACTTTATTCCACCTAAATTGGAACACACTGCAATTACTAGAAAGCAGTCTTTAATAAATAGCTGCATAAACTTAGAAGTATTAATTACTCCTTCAGAGATTTCTTTTAAACTTTTTTTTCAGTTCAGGAAAGCACATACTGAACCTGAACCTGCTTCTGATTAAGTCAGTGAAAGCAGGACTCTGATAAACATTTAGTTTGACAAAATGAATTCAAGATGTTGAAATTATTTTGTCCACTTTACTAAGCATTTTTCCTGAATCCTCCATTCACTGGAAGATAAGATATTAGTATGTCTGTTACGTCTTCCTGAGATTTTTTTAGGCTAAAGGTGAACTAAATGTATCTCAAAAAGTGAATTGAATTATATGTGTTGCATAGAAGGTAATGTGCATTTCTTTAAATAAATCACATTGGGATATATTAAAGTAATCCCTGTACTTGTTCACACAGGATGGAGCACCCAGGATAATACAATGTATACACATGGTTTTGTGAAACTTTTTATTGGTTTAGATATCCTTTTTATTCTTAATAGACTACCAACAAGTACAAGATGTCTTTTATTCATGCTGAAAAAAATGTCTATTTTTGAAGGCACTACTTTAAAAATAATTTTAGGTAATTAACTTGCCATGTCTGCACATGGAATGCCATTTGTTACAGAAAATAAAATAGAGTGATAAAAATACTTCTCTGCACAGAAGCTTTCATGCTTGTTTGGAACAAAAAGTATTCATTTTACAAAATTTGATTGTTCATATTCTTTGCCAAGAAAATGAGAGTTAGTGGACCTAGTTTTCTGATTTTAAAAAATCTGATTTAATTAAGAAAACCTGATCCATTTGACTGTGAAAAGTGCTTAAAATGGAGACTTCTTAAAAAGACTAGGTAGATTAACCAGTGATTTTGCTTCTAAAATGCCGCTGAAGTTTTTACATCACTGGCAATGATATATACCTGTCTGAAAAGAAAATATTGTAACTTTCATGCGAATCAAGGGGAAAAAAACACGTGTGAACTTTCTAAGTTGGAACTGCCCATTAGGTATCTGTGTGCTGATCATACTTCAACAGGAAATCATGATATTTAAAACTGCCAAGTGAACACGTGGGGAGCATTACACTGTATATGCAATGAAACTTGCATTGTTTATTTTGTGTAGCATCCTTCTGCTCCCTTAAATACATACAAGATGGAAACTCACAGACTTTTTTTAACCTTTAGCTGCTATACTTGTACAGAAACTGTAAACAAAACCTGGCAGACTTGTAAACAACCTGAATTCATTTTATTTCATCTAACACTGATCACATTTCCAGTAGACAATAAATATAATGCGCTGCTGACAGATGTGTAGAAATGAATATACAATTAGATGAAGAAATCGGGTTCAGTGCAGTTCAAATCTCAGTTGATGCCTTTGCATTTCCTTGAATATGGCTTTAAAGTTCTTACCTGCTGATGCATGGCCTGCAGCAATACCAGTTTCTCTCCTGCTCATCCAGAGTGCTGCTGGGCAGCCCATCCTGCCAGTGGCTTAGCCAGTGCACCTCATTGTTGATTCAGGCATTTACTTGAGTAAATGGGATTCTTTGTTTCATGTGGCTTCAGGTAAGGCTTTCATTTATTTTCCCAGTTGAGATACAGTGTTTCCTACATTTTCTTGAATATATTCAGGACATGAAAGCTCTGAATCTCTGTCCTGGGTTAAATGAATGTAATGTAAGGGAGTAAATTATCCAGGAGATCAGCAGAATTAGGAGCACAAAAGCCAGATAATTTCATTTTCTGGAGGGGAAAAAAAACCAGCCAGCAGACCCATATTTGATGGAAAGGCAGTGGGGTTTTGTTTGTTTGTTTTTCCACAGAGGAGGATGTGTGGAGCACAGAAGATAGGCAGTTTCAAAGTGAAACTTGAAATAAAGTCTTGTGTTGGATATTGCTCTTAACGATTTGCCATTGATTGTCCTGGTCAGAATATGAATACCTGGGAGCTGTTTTGTTACTGAACCATTCCAACTGTTCCATCTCAGCCTTCTACAATGTAATTGGGCTTTTACATCCTCTGTAAGACAATCCTTCTGTTGGCCTTTGGAGTATACATATGGTAAATCGTTCTCTTGTTACAGATGGGCTGGCAACTTTGCTTATATATGGAAAAATTGTTTCTCTGGGGAAAAAAAAATCTGTGTAATTAATATATAAATGAAGGAAGGAATAGGCGAGCACACACTGCAAATTGGATTGCAATTACCGGTCTAACAAGAAATGTTCCTTGTCTGCTCTGCCTTTGTCTGAGAAAGGCAGATCTGTTGTCCCTGCATGAAAGCCACCTACAGGCCCCCAGTGTAACTGTGATGCTGGAATTCACTGCAGTATAAATCCACATGAAATTTTGCAAGCTTCCCAGAAGTTACATGGCAGAAAACAAATATCAAGTGATCCAAGAATATACACATTTGTAGGAGTGAAGAATTTTCCAGATGTACATGAAAGTTCTGTTAATTCACTTGTATGGTCTGTTCCTGTAATTCAGTGTGGATGCAGTAACTGCTGGTCATTGGAATACAGATAATGAGAGGCAGAAGTTTCTGTCTCAGCCTTCTGTGTAATGCCTGACTTTTCACCTAATTTCTCTGTTTTCTTCTAAGGAATACCTATATACCTGAATTTATTCATTTATCTCTCCATCTGTCCATCCATATATGGGCACTACCTTGTGCACAAACTCTGTGGTCTGAGTGGCAGTTTCATAAGCCTGTGTCACATCATAATACCTAAAGGAAAAGTGGAAAATACTGGAATTATTGCTGTTACCTACTTTCTTAGGTTTGGTAAAAAGCAAAGATGTCAAAGGAACCTGTACTGATTTGTTAATATGCATGCATTGCAAATTCTCCATATATTAAAAAAAAAGTTATTATAGAAAATGCAGATTATTTTAAATAGTATCACAATGCATTAATACTGTCACCTTGGTTTTTAACAGGTCTATGGAAATGCAGGATCTAGCCAGTCCTCATAATCTTGTTGGAAGTAGTGATGCATCAGGTAGTTCCAAACTGGATAAATCTAATCTCAGTAGCACGTCAGTCACAACAAATGGAACAGGAGGTAAGTATAAGACACAGCTGGCACACAGATAGTTTTGGCTAGTTTTTAGTCATATGCGTTTTTTACCATAATTTCAAGAATGACCATTTACCCGTTTATAAGTCCAGCAAGAATTATGAAAAATTGGCAGTCACACAAGTGTAAATTTCTAATTCCAACATCATTTCTTTGATTTGCACCAATTAAGTAAGAACTGAAGGAAGAACTGAAACAAGATGCAAAGATGAAATAAGGAAAATTTTTGAGTGGTTGATTTGAACACAGTGTTAAGTGTTTGCTTATACCTTATAACTTACAAAATAAATTGTATTTTCTGTGTCATACTTCCTTCTTGAGTAATAATTTACTCTTATACACTGAGTTATGTGCATTTATGTTGAATTAAAATCACTATTAAAAGAAGTGCAGCCAAATTAGACATAGGTGATTTTTTTTCCCTGATGAATTCCATTTCTTGGGAGGTAATGAAAGTTTGTAATAAAGAGATTGCTAGATTTTCCTCAGCAGTAGCTGAGTTTATACATTACTGTCTATTTTAACAGTTGGTACTAAGAAATATTTTTTTTTGTTTTTTTCTTTCTGGCCACAAGGTAGAGCCTTTTATTTACTTAGTCTATTTAATTAAAATTTTGTCAATGTCAATAAAAAGTGGATGTACCTGGGAGGGTAACTGAGATCTGCAAAGAAGGGCTGAACCATATTTTTTAAGCAGAATCCTTATTCCAGCATAAAGAGAAGAGAAAACTTCAAATGTGCTGTTAAAAAACACTAGTAACTGCATGCCTTTATATTATACAATGGGCATAAAGAAACCAGTTAAAATCATACCCATAAAACCAATACAGTTCTGTTAAAAGGCCTGACTTAAAATGACAAAACAGCCTTGAAGGCTGTTCATTTACACTGAACAGACATTGGGAGAATGAACTGTGGTACCATTCCTGTTCTCAGGAGACAACATGACTGTGTTAAATACTGCAGACTGGTTGCTGAGTTGCAGCACTCCCTCGTCTGCAACAAGTATGAGAGACCCTGGTACAGTGCATGCGTGTGTGCTGTGTCTCCGTGGCTGCTGTGTGACATCTCTGTTTGCTCTGGTCTTTCCTTATGCAGTTTGAATGTTCTCATAGGGCTCCCCCTCACCCCAAGCATTTTTCCCTACCCTTTCTCAAAGGCTTTTCCCACAGCCAGAAAACTGTTAGGGAGTTGCAACAAGTAGTTGTCTTACAATGCTTTGAAAGTCATTTGATGAGCAAGGAGAATTTAACCCGCTTATAATTAGCTTAGCTGTCTACATGCTCTGAGTGACTGGGATTGTCTTGTGGTGTTCAGCATTGCTGGCAATTGCCAGTAGTCAGCATTGGTGGAAATCAGGCCAATGGAATTTTCGTAGAATGCCCATTGCTTTTCTTTTGTTTTTAAGTACAGCGTTGCATGATTACCTGAGCACAAGTCAAGGATGTCAGTATTGTTTTTACTCTTACTAAGACTTTCAATATTAATCAAAGCTTATATCTAATGTGCTGTCACATGTAACTTGCCACTTAACAAAATTTTGGCCAAATTTTCCAAGCTGTTGTTTCACTTACGAGTTCCTTGACATGTATTATTAATTGTCATAAGTTGTAAGGATTAATAATAACACTATGTGACATCATTGCAGTACATATGGGACTAATCATAGGTGTAAATATGCATCACCATGTTTCTCTACAAGTCATTACAAAGGTGCTTAAGTTGTGCAGGTTTGGACTACAGTTAGGAAGATTTCAAAAACAGCCTTCTAAACAATCCCTCAGAATTAGCTTGCCATAAAAGAAAATTTACAAAAAAAAAAGTTGAGGAGCACAAAAGATCATTTGCACTAGAATAAGTAGTTTTATGTGAATGCTCCTGCTCAGTTACAAGATTTTAAGTTCAAGGAAGATTGGGATAACTTGGTCGCCTCATTTAACAATTCAGCATGTTCAGGTAAATGTGGAAGGTAACAATTTAAGTACTAATTATTAGTAGTGAGGAAATATAGTGTGTTAAGTATTAAACCTGATTTTCCATAGGCAGTAGAATGTTTAGAATTGTGCTTCTTGTTGCGTATATTCCCAGAAAAACTCTTAAGGCTTGCTGAAAGAAAGAGGAAAATCATTCCTATGACAAGCTGTGTGGTTTATTGTTTTACATGAGCTTTTAAAACCAGGTTTGTTTGCTGTAACTTCTGTTGCATTTGCTTGTCATCCTTCATGCATACTATTAGCACCTCTTGCCCCTAAAACTCTGCATTCATTTTCAGTCCTTAACATAGAGGAATGCTTTAGAGAAAATAAAAAAGGGATCAGCAGAGTATCAGTCATTTTGATCTGCTAAGTCCTTTCAGCAAGGTATACTGTAGAAGCTGTTGCTTGTTGGAAGCTAGATTCTGAGTTAACCTTAAAATAATGAAGTTTGGACGAGATCCCTGGAGGTCATTTGGGCCAAGCGCTGCTCAGAGCAGAGCCAGCTTCACTGTTAGATCATGTCACTCAAGGCAGCACTGAATTTTCCTCCTACATCTAATTGGATTTTTCCCTTAGTGCAGCTTGTATCTGTTCCCACCTGTTGTTTCCCAGGGCACCTTTTGAGGTGAGTGTGCCTTTGTTCTTTGTCATCTTTGCACCTTCCCATTAGATAGCTGCAGGCAGCAATTGGTTCTCCCCTCAGCCTTCTCTTCCTGGGACAGAACAAACCCAGCTTCTTGTGTCTCCTTGCACATCATGTGCCCCAGCACCTGATGATGTTGGTAGCTCTACTCTGTCACCCTGTTGTCAAGCTGGCAGCTAAGCACACAGCTGCTTGCTCTATCCCAGCTATAAGCTGAACACAGGCAGTCTTCACTGCTAGCAGCACTCAAATGTATTCCCAGTTAGAGATTGCTTTTCATTTTATTTTCATTCTTTCAATATGTTAAAAAAAAAAAAATCAGTTCTCTTCAACTGATGTTGGAATATTTTGTTTTTCCTAAGTTAGCTTTGTGCTTTTCCCCCTCTTTATTTAATGAATTACAACATAAAGAAATATAGGTAATAGTCAAAATCTCTAGCTACTGAGGAAGGACTTTGATGAAATCCTTGCTGTCATAAAATCTGAATGCAAAACAGTAGAACTGTTTAAAATCAAGCACATATAAAAACACTTTCTATATGTATTTTCCAACAAAACTCAGTGCCAATATAATGTTTTTCCTCAAGTTAAGTACAGGAGAGAGTTTCCTTTGTTTTAGATTCTTTGCTTGACAGGGAAAGAAAAAAGATGGTGTCTATTTGTGCTGATGGCAGTGCAGTGCAGCTGGCATTAACCAGAACTAGACACAATTCTAAAGTAAACATTTCAATTCATGACTGAAGTTTTTGTTAAATATAACAGTTAAACACATACTGCCTTCTTGGATGCAATACTGAACATTTGTAGCTCACTATGGATAATAGTGAAATACCTTCTTGAACAGAAGGAGATAAAGGTACTAAAAAGTACTTTTTTTTCATGTAGGTAGATGCCCAGACTTTGCAGAAACACATAGAGGCATCCATATGTAGTAATCAGCAAATAAATTTATTTAGATACTTTTGATACTTCAGGCAACAATGCGTGTCCCATGTGACTGAAAGGTTTAGTGGAGGCCATCATTTTGTGACAAATTACCCTTGAACTTTTTCTTGATATGTGTTTTATTGATATGATGAAAATTGATCATTGATATTTTATGAAAATAAAATCACATCCTTCTCAAATAATTATAGAAATGGGAATAACTGATTACTCTATTACTCTTAAGAATTACTTTTTTCATTTTGGCAGTTTGGGTTGTTTTTGTCACAGCCTTTTTTTTTTTTTTTATGAAAAGATCATAGGTAGCAAAATGAGAAGTGCACAACAGCTTGAAAAAATGTGGCAAAAATTCTTCACTAATGATTCCATATTGAATTAATATCCTGCTGCTTGCAGAGAGACTATTTGGACATGGTAGTTTTATGAAAGAGAAACAATAATGAAAAGAAGTTTACATTCAAAAGACACACATTCAAAATTTTTTTTATCTCAGACAGTAAATGGAAAGATACAACTATGTAACAAACCAGAAGGTACTTCTTGATTGGTTTGGGACTGGTGCACCGGTAATGCTGCAGGGCGCTCTACCAGTCACAGAGACAAATGCATCCCAATTTCTCTTGCTTGATCCAAGCAGGTGTCCCTCTGAGTTCAGCACAGGTCACTTGTAGACTTGTAGGCATCAGCAGCGTCCCATGTGACTTCCTGAAGTAAGATCCATTAGACAGTGTGACTGGAAATGGGATGTGATTTTGTAGGAGAGGTAACTCACAGGGCTTGTCACAGGAGCTTTACTGGTAGCTGTGCAATTTATATTGTGTAACTCACAGTGCTCACAGACATGGGGAAGAATAGCAGAATGGGTCTGTGGGTGGTGTTCTGGACATTTTACCCACAAGGAAACTAAGTCCTTTATTTAACTCATGCACTGCCTTTTCCTCTGCAGACTGTCTGAGGGATAGTGAACTTGAGGGCAGCTCAGGCAGTACTTGGGCTGAATCAGCCTCTGGAAGTACCTCTGTCTCAGCTAAACATAAAGGGAGATTAGTAGGCACCTTTTATACACTTGATTTAGGTGATTTAAATCTGAGCCACAGTTTTTAAATACATTGCCAGCTCAGAACATGAAATTGCCCCCTTTCCCATACCATTGCCAGTGCAGTCAAACATGGATGCAGTGATGTTGACGGATGAGAGCTTTGGTCAGCTTAGCTGAGGTGTGTCAGGTAACCAGCTGCCAGAGCATGCCTTTCCTTGGTGTTTGTTAGACCTGCTGGGGGGCTCTGCCAGCCTGACTGTCACAGCAAAGGCTTCTTCACAAATCCCAGGCTGTGCCCTCAGGATTTGGATACCTGGCATGCAACAGTGGTAGTTGTTCGTGAAGGCCTTCTTTGCCTCTTCACTCTGTGCCCCTGGGCACCAACGTGTGATGTCCAATAGCATGTGATAAATGTCCATGCCCAACTCTAACTGACCTTCATCAAGAAATTGCATTTATATATTGAGGCTTTCACATTTGCCAGTCGGACAGCCAATAGGAGCTGCAGTGTGTTCTCTACTGCTTTTTCTTACTATATCAATTGGATGGATGGTTCCCAAATTCCATTACAAAAGTCCATGCCAAATGTTCTGTCCAGATAACATATTAAATTATAAAATCTGTATTGCCTCTGTGGTGCTTTTTGTGCTTTCAGTTACAGCTTGCATGGTAGGACTGCATGATGATCATCCCTAAGAAATAAATTTGAGTTCAGAGTAGACCAAACTGTTTGGTAATCTCTGAGTAAGAAGCTGACTTGTCATGGCTGTCATTTGTGTCCTACTCTAGTTCTTTTTGGCTCTTTTTTCTTTCAAACTTTCCTCTTCAGTTATGGAAAATTGCTTGCTGGTGACCTAGCTCAAAAGGACCCCCACAGACTCTGTAAAAGGGGAAAGGGAAAGGCAATATGCTGGTACTGTGAAAGTAATTTGCTTCTGTATTAGCATGAAACCATATTATAATTGGTCAGGCAAAATTTTTTTGTTATGTGCTACATCCCTTGACAGCTAATGTTTCCTTCCTCTGTGCTGCTCTTAGGGAATTGTTAGAATCAGTTAGATTTAGGTTGAAAACTCCCCAGAAGATATTCCACTTGCTAAAACCAATAGCTGTATGAGTGCACAGATACTGCAGAGCTGTGTAGATAAATGGGAATTCCTGTCAGATTCCTGTCAATTGTCTCAGAGTGGTGCTAGAGCAAAGGTTGAAGCTGTTGCATGTGTGCTTGTTTGAGCTGGACTACCACTAGTGAGACTGGCATGAGGACTCCAGTACAAATCTAGAAGTAAAATCTCATGTCTACTTATTCTTCTATGTAGTGTCTCTTCTTGCAGTCAAAACAGAACCCATGAACAACAGTGAAACAACAACAACAACTGGAGATGCATCGCTTGACACTTTTACTGGGTCAGGTAAAGCCATAATTAAATGACATTTTGTTAGATGTACATTAATGCAGCATTTAATAACCCTCACTAATGAACGTTTGCGTGGAAGCAATCTTTACAAAGCTACTGCAAAATATTGTAGTATTTCATGCATAATAATAGAATTATAATAGAATAGAATTATAATAATAATAATAGCTTTTTCATTTTTGTAAATGAAACTCAGCAATTTACGTGAGATGTGATCTTAAAGAATGCCTAATAATGATGCCTAAGACCAATGATGTTTGAAAAAGTCTCAAAATAATATTGTTATTATGGTACTGTCTTTTTTCTCAGCTTTTTTCTTAGTCTTGTATGATATTAAAAAAAAAAAGGATTGTATTTGTAACAGCCATGCTAATTAAATTGATTTAATTCAAATCTTTAAGTTTATACCTTGGTGCTAACCCTTTTACTCCTATTAGCAATATGTTAGTTTAAACACTGACCAGATTGTCCTGTTAGTCTCTTTCCACTGGGATGAGCTCCTTTCTTTCCAAGAAAATAGTTTTACTTTAAATAATCATAGGCTTCAATTACTACTCAAAAAAAATTCAAACAGTAGGTAAATAGATCCTTATAAATTATTAAAATGTGATGAACTGTGGAAAAGTACAGGTAATCAGCCTTCTAATCAAGAAGTTGAATCCTGCTAATAACTATATTAAAAAGGAAAGTAGGGATAATAAGTTTTGCATTGGAAAAACCAGTTCAGTGGCCTGACTGAAATGTCACCAAAGCTGCAAATCACCACTCCACACTGATGCTACTATTACTTTGGTACACTTAAGTACCCAAGCCCTATTTAAAATATTTTGGAAATCCCAATGTTTCTGTGTGATTAATTTCTTTTAAATCAGGTTTTGGAATTGTCTTTTAGCCATCAGTTAAACCCAAAAATTGGTTATTCAGAAAAGTACTTATAAGTAATGCCTGAAGAAAAGGTATTTTGTGAGATTTAAAGCATTTAATATTTCTGATTAGAAAAATGAAAATGTTGTCTTCATTATAATTATACTAAGAGGAACATCAACCTAAAGGCTATGAAGTTCCATAAAGCATTAAACAGTCTGGGCTAAAATTTAGCTTTTCTTTTTCTCTCTGTTTTTACTCATTGCTGAGATTGTATTAGTAGTGATTACAAATCATAGAATATCCAACTCTGTATATGATTTTTTCATTGTTGGTGAAATTTTATCAGCTTCTGCCATGCATTTAAGGCAGCTGAGTTGTATTCTATGGCTAAGGCAACATTGCAGTGCCAAGAATTGCAGCCTTCAGCTCAGGTTTAGATAGCTAAGTAACCGCTTGATTTCCCCAGGTGCCACTCACCTGTCAGCTTCCACTAACTTCAAAAGAAGTCTTGAGATCTCTACACTTTGGATGTTTGGAAAGTTGGTACCTCAAAAAAAAGAAGTTAAAAAAAAAAAATAAAGGCAGGAATTTGAGCCTTGCATAATCCTTTTTTGCCTGTTAGCCACCTGCGTACTCAAAAGAAATATGAACCTGATTCTCAGTTTAGTGCACAAACTCAGGCATTAAATGAGTACAGTCCTTCTCAGGGGGAGATCAATAGGCTGCCTGTGTGGGTGACGTGAAATCTTCATCATCAGAGCGAGACGCAGAGCTGCCCTGATAACGCTTTCAGGCTTTCATAAAGATTGAATATGTTGCTTTTGCTCATGTCTTTTACTTGTGCTCCCAAATCAGACATTTTTTTTTTTTGCTGTAATTTTATGGTAGAAGTGCTAAAGAGCAGTAAAAACTCAGCAAAACCAGGATTTCTCTGAGTTCAGCTGGTTAGTTGGGAGGTTTAATGGGTTGCCAAAGACAGTAAATGTTGAGTAGTAGACAGATGTCATTTCAAATGAGCCACCTGTGACTGAAAAAATGAGTAACAAAGTCCAACACTGAACAGTTTGTTTTTTCCTGAAAATGAGGGACATATATGTGTCCCAACTATGTCAAAGTCATGATGCCAGCACTTCTCTGTATTTTATGAAATGAGACATGGGTGAAAAAAGAACTCCTGGTGCTGAGACGCATTTGAGAGTCTGCCATGCAGAAATCCTCTCCTTCAAACACTCTACCCATTAAAATTAATTTCCCTGCTCCAAGGGCAGTCAAAACATGTGGTCTGTCCTGGAACTGAGCAGAAGGCTCAACAAGCCCTGTGAGGTATAAAGTAGTCAATTCTGTCCAGCTGTATGTGATGACCAGCTGTAAGTGATGGTCAAACAGACTGTGTGAGGTATAGAGACAGATTGGACTTCACAGAAAACTGTGATTCTGGGAACTGTTGATTGAAAATCTGAAAAGATAAAGCACATAGATCTCTTGAATTTAGGGTGGCAGTTCCCCTGGAGGCCTTGCTCTGGCTACTGGGATTGGCAAGGTCCAGTTGAGGGCTGCAGCCCATGTGTTACAGCTCATGCTCAGGTTCCCCTGTGCTGCAGAGCTGCCCCAGGAGAACCTGTGCCTCTGGGCATGGGCTAGCCAGGTGAGGAGTCACACTGTGCACCCCCCTTCCTCCTCCTCCTCCTTCTTCAAAGAGGAGCAGTTGGTAATTTGGTAATTCGGTAATTTGTGTCTGCAGTTTGCCACTCTGTGGTTCGGCAGCATGCTCCCACTGGAGGGGCATTCACAGGACTGGGAGAGGTGCACAACCCTTAAATGAGATTTTCATGCACTGTGAACTTGTTGCAGCTGCTGTACTGTAATACTGTGTATATATTGCTTACAGTAGTGGATTAATTTGAGAATTGTTTTATCATTTTAGTGGAGTGGAGAAGAGAGGTATTTGAGGTTCTCATTGTTTTTACTTAGTATTCATTACACATAGGACATAGAATATAGTTTATAGATACAGAAAACAATTTCTGAAGACTATAAAGGTGAAATTAGGGAATGTCGCTGCTGTTTAACCTACATTTGGTTCCATTGTGCAGAGATTGTGATGTTGCTTAAATGATGTCCTTTTAACCTAACCTTTTTGCACAGAATTTTACAGATGTGTAATTAAAAAATACAAAACTCCAGCCCATATTAATATGCTGAACTCAGCACATGCTATTAAAACAGTTAATGGTCATTTAAATCCTCCACAACCACTTTGGCCAGTTGAAGTAAGAGTAACTGGTAAGAGCTAGCTGTCAGCTTGCCCCCTCTGTGAAACAACATTAATGGGGACTGGAGAGATCAAGGGTCTTATACCTGCCCTGAAGGGCATTCCTCTGGTAATTTCAAGTAGTGAAGTCTTGGGAATATTTGAGTTTTTCAGAGAATAAACAATTCTGGATTTTTTTTTTAACACGAGCAACACAGAAGAGCATTTAGCCCTGTTCATATAGTGCCTATATAAAACACCACAAAACCCACAGCAACCTGCCCCCACCATCTCATCCAGTGCCAGCAGTCCTCAAGGAAGGGAGATGTTAGGAGGCTATCCAGCAGCCAAACCTGTTGAAGTTTGATAACCCTTAGAATCAGCAGTTTCATCCGTGAAATACAGGTGTGGTCCACAGGCTCCACTCAGTCATAATGTTCTCTTATGATACATTAATATTGTATCGTAATATTGTATGATATAGGATTGTGTTATATAATATATATTATAATGTAATTAAATAATAGTATGTAATATTCTCTTATAACCTGTGTTTCTCAAAGATCTCGCAGTCTAAAATGTAGTGGACAAATTGCAGGAACAAGCTATAGACAAACAGTGAAAAGAACAGATTTTTTAGTCTTGCCTCTTTCTCTTCCTGGCAACTGGTGGTATCATCAGGGAAAATTGGGAATAAAACCAAGGAAATTTAAAACCAGACACATTCCAAAAGTATTTTATTTTCTCAGCTGAATTTTAAAAATAAGGTGCATGCAGAAAGAATAAAAAGGCAAGCAGGACAGTTTTTGCTGAAAAGTACTAGGTTTTGATAGCTCAAGTGATTTAAATGAATAGTAATTAATTTTTTTGCAGTTTATGTAAGGTGGAGTGGCATGGTAAATGTGTTTTAACCAAATTGATTAATTGATTGAGCTCTCATCCAGCAAATGATGAGACAAAAAGTGGAGCAGTATTGCAGAAATGATCTGATAAGCTGATAATGGATCACAAAAGTTCCTTCCCCTGAGAACCACCAAGGTCACTCTGCTGCTATTGCTTGTCTTTAGAAAGGTCACAGAGCTACAACAGGGAAGCCTAATTACTCATCAAGCCTTAAATAACCAAGAGCATTCTTTAGAGTTCTATGAACCAGTTACGTTGATAGAAACAGCCGTAGGTTTGTCTGACTCTGGGAATAGCTGCCTGCACACGTAGCAGACTGCTCTGTGGGTTGAGCCTAAACCACAGAAAGGCATTCTTGAAAAAACCCACAGAAACAATATCCACACAAAATGAAATTTAGCAGATTTCCATCACAGGCAAACCCTCAATATCTTTTCAAACAGCAACTCTTTTATGAAATCTAATGGCACATGTTTTAAAAGTTATTATCCAATTCTTTACTTTCAAGCTGTACTTAACTGCACATTTTAAAAAGAAGTTAATTGTTTTTCTTCTACTGTATTTTCCTTTTAAGTCCTACACATTCTAAATGCATTTAAACTATCTTTAAAAATATGAAGTTCTGTGTATGTTCAAAGCAATAGATCTGAGAGACGTTAATTAGGGCTGGATGTAGAAATGTATCATGTTTCATAAAATAGTTAGGAACCTAAACCTATTTGTCACTTATAAAATTCTGAATGTTCATTTCTACTACCATTATGAATAACTCAGGAAGAGGGTACACTTTGAAGTACAACTATGATTGATTAGACTAAAGAAATTCCAGTGCTTCATTGTGTACCACTTTAATCTTTTGAAAAGTGAATGAACAGCAGATGGCCTAATAAAGACACTCTGTATGTTTGCCCAGTATGGATTTGCTCTGACGGGATTGGTTCAACACTTTAGAGTACATATATTTGGAATACATCTGTCTTAGTCAAGACAGATGGCTAAAGGAAAGGGAAACTTCCAAACACTTGGAATTAATCCAGTGTGAGCACTGCTTCTGGATGAAATTTTAATGGGTTATGACTATTGTTCTGTTAGCTTTCTTGGAAGAATGCAGCTGTGAATAGTATAGATACACACAGTTTGGATGGCTACTGAACAGGACTGTTTATGCATACTTTAAAATAAAAATGCTGTTGTTAGGGGTTATGTTCTTATTGGCTTGTTTATAAAGAATGGTAATTGCTTTCCAGTGCTCAATCCAGTATCTTCTATCACCTAAGCTAACTAAAATTAGTTACAACCGTATAAAACATGCTTTCCCTATCCAGTATTAAAATTGAACTTCTTGTTAATGTGAGACTATAAAGGTATTTATATGTTATTTCAATCCCATTAAATATGTTATATCACAAGATTATTTTTAACTACTCCTTTTAGTACAACTTGCAAATTTGAAAGATCAACAGTGTGTGGATCACAGGTGATGTATGAAGTACATGCCTCTGCAATATACTCAGAAATGCATTAGTGAATTTGAGACAACGTGACACACCCACGCTAACTAAAGAGTTTTGCACAACAGTGAAAGACTGGGAAGTTTTCTAATTCTTTTTTAAGATGTTGCAGTTCTGGTGACATCTGCTTCCTTGAAAATCTGTCCATTTCAGTGGGTTCATCTGTTAATGTTGCTTTAGTTCACACTTTGTGGCTGTGCAGGTCTCATGGTGTTTCTAACTGCTGTACTCTTGTTTTCTGTTTTGCAGTAATAACAAGTAGTGGCTACAGTCCCAGATCAGCGCACCAGTACTCTCCACAGATCTATCCCTCCAAGTTAGTGTCTGCACCTCTTCTAGTCTTTTATAGACCTTGGCTGTGGGCAGTTTTGTGGTTTGTTGCAAACAAGTGTTCAGCAGCAGAAACAGAGAAAAAGGAAAATTCTTAAGCCATGGTATTGACTCCGGTACTGGCTCCCTCCCCACCTTTTTTTTTCCTCGTGTGTCTACAGAGTAAGATCCTGCTTTGTGCAGTATTGCTGCACAAGAAAATCCCTTGAATATCAGCACGCACAACAGAAGTAAAATAATCAGACTATTGCATTCTCAGACATCAGCATATTAACAGCATGTGTGGGGAATATATACAGATATATTTTGAAGAAGTCAGTTTATATATAGAAATCACAATTGCATGCACAAGTTGCATACTGGGGGGGTAACCCTGTCCCTGACCCTTCCACGAACAGCATTGCCAAATGCTTCCAAACATTCCACAATCATGAACCACCCTTTCCTTGTCCCTCTCCAATATCATAAGATTTAAAAATCAAATAAATTGGATTAGCTTTTAATCTTATTATTTTCAGTCAACGGATGTTGTTAGAAATAGAAAATTTCTTTGTGCTTTTTTTTTTTTTTTGGTGGGGTGAAACTGGCTTTTGGGCAATCACACAAATCCAGGAGCGGGAGCTTTAGGAAGAAACACCAAATATGTTGCATGAAACTGCTGCAGTTGACAGTATATTAGTTTGCTTGTCCTGTGATCAGTGTTGTGCACAGGGTTCTTGATTCCAGTATGCCATCTGTTTATTTCCATTTATTTGATACTGCTATCAGTGTGACTTTGGTACATAGAAAACATTGAATCTAAAGATTCAAGAGCCAATTAGGCTCTTCTAAGTTTTGTTTTTTTTTAAACAAATTTGCATTCATACGATGGTAGCCAAAGTTTATTAATACAGAAAGTAGGTGCCTGAAGTAAGAGCCCTCCTTCCACTTAATACAGGTTTTGGCAAAATATATTAGACACTTTTGGCCAAATACATTACAAGGTTTAATAGAATTTCTAATCTACTGTTACAATTTTTTGGCATCTAAGTTAATGAGTAATCCTTTTCTGATAGTAAATGCTGCCAACTGTACTGAATTAATTAGAAAGAAAAAAAATTTAAAATTGGAATCTGAAATTTAGTCATGGCTTTTAATGGCCAGGTTTCAGTTAGCGTAATTCTGCAGAGTGTGTTTATTCAACTCTTGGTCCATAAAGTCTTATTTGACTTACAAAATAATCCAAGAAAAATGTTTCTCTGTATATTTTTGCAACTCTGGAGGGCAAAAAATTTAAACTTGATTTTATTCAATCTCTCTATAAAACCTCAGTATTCATAAATAAAAGACCATTTTTATTTCCATCCTATTTTCCTAGCCCATATTTTCCGAACATTTAAAGCCCATCTGGTTACCAAAGTATTGCTGTCAGTATGTTTTATGCTGCTCTCAATGGGTAGGATCCATCTCCCCCTGAAGCTAGAGGCTACATGTCTGTTGAAGCAGAACCTGCACAGATGACATAATGTACTAGCTTCAACATTCACCTTTGTTTCCTCTATTCTTCTAGTCCAAGTTTCCCTCCATTGGATTAAAAAAGTGTGGGTGTTTTCTAATTGAAGCATTCTGATCTCGTCTGAAAGAGATTAAATCCATATAAAGACATGCAACAGTGGCACAGCCTACCTAAAAGTGGACACAGTAGCTTAAGAATTAAATTGTAGTGATGGGACAGCATAAAATATTCACTGTGCCTTGGGGAATGTGGGACAGAGTGTCTTTCAGCTTATTTCAGTGGGGGATGGAATAAATCCCAGAAGAGGAGCAGTTGGCAGAATAAAGAACTGTCTTTGGACATCTTTAAACCTTTTTCTTTATTGCTTGAATCAACATACAAAGTATTTGTTGCCACAGTAATGCTATTTTTCCTGATATTTAGGCCCTATCCGCACATTCTTTCTACACCAGCAGCTCAAACAATGTCTGCCTATGCCGGACAAGCCCAGTATTCAGGAATGCAGCAACCAGCAGTCTACACAGCCTATTCACAGACAGGACAGCCCTACAGCTTACCCACTTACGGTATTTCACCACTTATTACTTCACTTTACGTTGAACTAAAAGCAATGCCGGCTGGAATGTTGCTTGGTGTTCTTTTTGGGGTGTTTTTTTTTTTTTTTTGCGCTTTCTCTTTTGTTTTCCCAACCATAACAAAATATTTTAAAGAATCAGTTGAAAATTAATTTCTTATACAGATTTGGGTGTAATGTTGCCAGGCATCAAGACGGAAAGTGGGCTCTCGCAGACCCAATCTCCACTGCAGAGCGGGTGCCTCAGTTACAGCCCAGGGTTTTCCACCCCACAGCCAGGCCAAACTCCCTACTCTTACCAGATGCCAGGTGAGTAGCCACCTCTAAAATTTAAAGTTGAGTATTTCTTCCCAGTGCTAATAGGCATATGTGTATTCATTTTGATCACCTGTTACTTTAGATCTCGTCGTGGAATGCAGTCCCTACTTGCACTTTCTTTTGGATTTTTTAGTGGAGTGAAATCCACTTTTTTAGTGGCAGGACTGGAAGTACTTGTTATATTTACTAATATGTACAAGTCTCTTTTCCTTCTTTCTATGTTCCTGAGTAGGACATAATTTGATACTTGTTTCTCCTTGGATTAACATAAGTTTTAGAATTTCTCCTTAATTAATATTTATTCTTTCATTTACTATTCAGTTAATGATTCATTGATAATCCTCTGGTCATTGATAACCTATTTTATTTGAATAATTTTTAAGCTTCTTATACAGTGGTTAATCTACTGCATATTACAAACTGCAATATGAATCATCTGATTTATGTTGAAAACAAGGACATGCCTCATTACAGACTGAATAAAAACATCCAGATGTGTCTTTTGAAAAGGTTTTTGTTTCACAAACTTAATGCTAAAATAATAGAAACGAAGGCAAAAAGGAAAAACAGTGTTTGAGGAGAGGTGAGAATGCAATAAACCCAAAAATGCTTTCTAAATTGGTGAGATGACTTACTGCTGATATCTTCCTTGCATTGTGCGGAAAGGAATATATGCCTGCATGTGTGGAAGTAGCATTTAATTTCTTCCAAAGTTTCATTACAATGTTTTATATTTCTAATGGAAAATAAAAGTTGTTTTTTTGTTTTGATTCATCTACATCTTAACATGGAATATTCTAATTAGAATTCTGTTTTGATTCACAAACAAGTTCTCTCAGTTAATTGTATTTCTTAATTTTAGGTTCTAGTTTCACACCATCATCCACTATTTATTCAAACAATTCTGTTTCAAATTCTACAAACTTCAGTAGTTCACAACAGGTATGAATATTACCATTTTTATTTGCCACTTAGAAAAGGAATTACATAACTCCAGAGATAGCATGTTATTTTAATTTAGATCTGTTACGTTGAATGAGACTCACTGTGGTTTAATGCTGTTTTCTGTGGAAAATTATCAAAACCTTACTGGAAGCCTAGTTACATATTTTAGCACTTAAATATTTCAGCAGCTTCCCTGTAGTCTTTCAGTAAATATCTTTAAATTAAAAAAACACTAAATATTCTTAAATTAAAAAAAAAAAAGAAGCTAAACCAAGCCTTCAAAACACTAGCAAAAGTCATATGACTGTACACTTAGAAATATTTAATGGGAAAAAATTCACCCATTACTGTACTTAACTGAGTGCTCTTCTGCATCTGCTATTTCAGGATTATTCGTCATACACAGCTTTTGGCCAAAATCAGTATGCACAGTATTACTCAGCATCAACCTATGGTGCATATATGACCTCAAACAACACGGCTGATGGCACTTCATCATCATCAACCTACCAATTACAGGACTCTCTCCCTGGCTTGACTAGTCAACCAGGTACAGATCTACATTCAGGTGAAAACAATTTTTGTATTTTATTCCCTGTTTGTATAAAGACAAGATTTCCATATTCACCTTGCATGGATATTGATATTTTAAGTTCATGCCTTTCAGAAAACTTTGTCATGTAAACCACTCAAAACAAGTTTTTTTAATGTTTAGTTAGGAAACCTGTCAAGTCTGTTTGCTAATTAAAGGAAGCTTTTTGCAGACTGAGATGGTTGTCAGTATCACTGGCAGAGGAACAGCACTGTTTCCACCTACACATTATGAAGTATTGCTGCAAAGAATTTAGAACAAGATACCATTTTTCATTTAATTATGCCTCAGCCATGCTGGCAAGAGCCCATGGGCTTTATTCAAATGTGTACAAGTCATGCTTGCTAACACACTAATTTAAGTAACTGAGAATAGAGAAACTAGTTACTAGCACCGTAAAAAAATTGTATTGAAGTAGTTGAATTTGCAAGAAGAACATTATCAGCAGACACAAGGAGGCTCCCTTTGCCTGCCCAGCCCTGCCCTCTTGTGCACAGCCACCAGAGCACAGTAGCCTGCTACTTGTATTCCTATGACATCCCTGGAGGGTAGAGGCAGTTCTCTCTTTTTCTTCACCACTCTTAGAGCAGTCTCTTTCAAGGACACCAGCTTCACTCAGCCGGCATGGGCAGTGTCTGCTGTGTCCACACACTGTGAGCATTTATGAAAAGACTAAGAAACTGGCTTTTGGATTAGGTTCTGAATAGGGGAGGAATTTATGCTTTAGTCACAAAATCACCTCATTGCATAAATCTTCCTAACAACTGCACCACCTTATTGAAAACTACAGTAGAAAGACTAATGTATTTTTGTAATGAATTTGTAAAAAGAAAAGGTAGCACTGTGTAGAAAAGTGTAAGGGCTCACATATTATATAAACAGCTTAAATTTGCTAAAAATACTGGAATTTTAACTAAAATAGTTGAAAATTTTCCTACCCAGATGTTTTCCTCAGGCTGATTTTTAAAGTGTAACAGTGCACATGTTTGTGGTTGTATGTTTGAGGGTGGGGTATGGTGTGGTATGGATATGGAATGGAAGGGTGATGGGGAGATACATATTCCATTGATTTTTGGTGAAAAGTGTAATGTTATTCAGTAGCCTCAGAATAAAAATGTAAGAAGAACCTAAAGGTAATGTGAAATTTCAACAGGTAGAGGATATCCATAACAGACCCAAATCATATGTAAAGAATTTTTGAAAGAGCGTGGAGTGTACTCACAAGTTGCAAGTTATGTTTTGATGACTGTGTATGTCCTGTGTACTTTCACATGCTGCTTTGTTATTCCTTCATATTCTTATTTGAGAAAATCAGACAGCTTCCCATGTTGTTTCTCCCCTAGGTATCTATCCCTAGAAGTGCTGTGTAAATGTATCATGTGTTATTACAAGTACCATTATTTTGAATAGAATTGGCAAAAAAGCGGGAATCTTAAATAGTTTGAACATGTTGAAAAAGTATTGAAGGCTTCACATCTGTGAAACAGTAAAGATTTTTCTTGCTTGTGGATTGTTTAAGCATATGAACTTGTTCTCTTGTTAAGCAGGTTGTGCATCTTAGTTTAACAAATCCACCCCCATCTGCTCCTTATTTCTGTGAAGTGTTGCAGTGATCATGCGACCCTCTGCTGAGAGTGAAACGCCCACTTTGTGAATGCATGACATGCCTGTGCCCTTCTGTGTCACAGTAAAAATAAATTTCCATTGGTCAGGGGCAGTGTCTTGGAGATAATTTCAGATATCATAGATCATACTGCAGTTCTTTAGCACTCACTGTGCTCACTTGCTGTCAAACAAGTCCTTAAGACTTTCTCCAACAAAAACCTGAGACTAAACAGCAAGGCACTTCTTTTTTCTGGCATCTCTACTAGCTGTTAATTGAAATATCTAATCAAAGCCTCTAGTACTATCTGCACACACAAGATTTCTCATTTTCATAATAAAGCCCCATCAGAACAAGAGTAAATACCAGCTACAATTTTTTTTAATGACTGTGTAAAGAAAATGAGATGAAAATTGAAATTGACTTTACTCTTTCTAGTGTTCATGATCAGGAGTAACACACTACAAGTCAGAAAAAAAAGCAGGCTTGTAATGTTGAAGCTCTCTTCTGGCTGCTCTGTCTGGTAAGGATATGTAACAAAAGTCAATCCATAAGGAAAGTAGAAAGAGGCTCAGAAATTCATCCCTTCCTCATCTGTGTAATGCTCAGCTCCTTAAACAGGGACTTCTCTTCTGAGCTTGCATTGAACCTGCCTTATATTAAGATTTTTCAAAATACACTCATTACCACAGAGTATTTGTGAGATAAATAGGTGTCTCCTAGGGCACTATCATCTCAAATAGGGATAACTCGGATGGACTGGGAGGTGAGGTCTCAGGAGATAAGAACACTTGAGTATATTTGTTGAACACATGAGTAAATTTAATCTGGAGCAAGTAAAACTCCAGCAGACAATACAGGCCTGGATGAAAGTTTTATGTGAAGGCACCTTGCTCTCATATATCCAGGGTTAGGGGAGGGATATCACCATAGGATATTAGCTCCTGTTCCATTACTGGGATGCAGCAAAGCTTAATTTGGTATCCACAATGAAGTCACCCTTTGCAGCTTCTCTGGGAGATGGCATTAGGTTTACATTCAGACTGCACAAACTCTTTTTTTCCTTCTTAAGTTGTAGAACTGTGTTTTTCGAAGGAGGAAGGGATGTTCACATTGTTGAACTAGAGGTGGGAAACAATATCCTGGATATGAAAGACCACCTCCATTTGTAATGTGGTGTTGTAATTCTCTTTGTAAATTAGTGCTGTAATTCCCTGTCCTCTAACTGGAGCTGCTGCAAGGTCTCCACAGCATGAAAAGCTTTATATTGGATAAGTGTATGAGTATGTGTAAGAATGTCTGTGATAAAGAGCTCATTCCATATTCTGGTTTTAACATTTTCCTCCTATTTTCTTGGATCACTGGCACTGCTCACAGTCCCAGTGGGAAGACGCTATGAGGTATATTTATTAGACATGTGTTGAATATTGAAAAAGCTAAAAAAATTCAAACATTGTCATAAAAATTTCTGTCTATTATGAGCTGCAGTAGGAGCTCTTCATGTTGGTAATGTTTTCAATACTCTTTGGAACTAGAATTTCTCACTTTCTTTTATGTTACAAGGCTGAAATTTTAATAAGTTTTCATTTTGTCAGCATTGACTTCATTTCTAAAGAAAACATAGGATAAGGAAAGCACAGTTTCTCCTTTAAACTGCTGTAGGTAAAAAGCAAATCAAGCAATTAAGCCTACAGTTGTTTAAAAAAACAAGCACCACTGACTTCTGCAGTTCTAAAATAGATGCATACCTTGCATTCAAGTAAGAGACAGCTGCTCATTCTGATTTAGAGATTAGTGTAATGAAATAAAGTTGGCTTTAAATATCTAGGTTTTACAAGGAACAGCGATTAGTTACAGTACTGATTAATAGATAATTATGCAATCATGTACCCAAGAAGAAGCCTAGAGTAACTGGTAATGGCTAAGGCTAAATGAAAATTGGAGTTATTTACTTCAGTTGTTGGGTGATTTCAAAGAAGATTTAGAGCAGGGTTTTTTAAAAATATTTTATTTTTGGTAGATTAGAATAAACACAGTCATTGAGAACAGATGTTTTAATACATTACTGTGGAAATGAGTCTTGATTTTGTTGTAATGTGTTGGAGTGTTATAAATAAGAAGAGCTTTATGGTAAGAATGTAAACATTCATCTTCACTTTCTTAGTTTCTGCCTTTTCTTTCGGGGGTTTGGTTTGGGACAATTTTTCCACTCCATCAGGAAAATCTAGGAAACTATTTTTGCACAGAGCTCTTGCACACTCAGAACTTATTTTGAAGCCATTGTAGGTTTTTGCTGTGCAAGGATCCTGATTTGGATGCTTCTTGTACATTTGTAATTACCCAAGTACATTTTGCTGTTCTTATGGGGAAAGAACCAAGATAATGTGATCCTTATTGATTGCTTCACTGCCTGCTGTGACCTTGCTGACATCAACACCATGCTGGGAATAGAAATGATTAGTCAACAAGAACTATCTCTCTCCCCATTCTGTAGGGATTTCTGCCTGTATATCTTGTCCTTTCTTTGCATACCTCTGTGAAAAGTCACTTAGCCTCTTTTACTACATGCTCAGCCCCCTTAGCTGTCATAGTGACCCTCACCTGGACTGACTCCAGTTTGACAATATCTTTCTTCTACTTGGGGACCCAAAACTGTGCATTTTCCAGATGTGGTCTGCAAGTTCAGAACAGAGCAGAAAAATCCATCTCCTTCATCTGCTGGACACTTGGTGATGCTCTTTAGTAAAAATAGAAAAAAAAAATCAGATTCCAAGTCAAAATCAGCTGCATCATAGATGATTTTTGGGAAATGTTTTTACCAAGTGTTAATTTATTGTGCATATTTGCCATCATGAGCACTTTTAGCAAATATTACCCGTGGCCCAGAAATGCTCAATTACAGACAGCTCAAGGACTCTCTTGAATCAAAATCTGTAGTAGATGTCAGATCAAAGCTGTACCCTTTCCTCCATTACTGGAGAAAAAAATCAAATCATTATTAATAGGATAAATGATGGAGGATGATTTTTTTTTTGTAATTTAGCACTCAGGAACCTAGCCAAACTGCATTTATTGCTAGAAGTTTTGAAAGCTGAAGATGCTAAGCTTCATTAAATGGGTAAGTCAGGGTTGGGCTTGAGTGTGGTAAAGACCAGCCATGCCATACCAAATCAAACGCCCTCCCAGCACATCTCTGTGACAGCCCATAATGCCTCATACTTAGAGAAAGATGATCAGAATACAGCTTCATGCTCTTTCAGGTACTAACTGGAATATTGCATTTAATATTATGGCTTTCCTCTGACAATTTATGGGCTGAGGTATGGTGAAGAAAAAAAGTGAACTTTACTAAAGACCAGGTAACGTGGGAGGAGGGCATGAACCTGGAAGCTGCCTAGCAGTTCTGGGTCATGGATGAGTGCCAAAGTGTGTTCTGGTAAAAGTAAAGCAGTACTTGGAAATAAGACTAGCTGAACTGTAAACATGGGAAATTAACTACTTTAATTAAAAAGCATTTCATGTTTTGGAAAACCATTAGTACGGCTTCTGAAATACACCTTTCTATATTGATATTTTGCCTGGGTTTGTGTGTATTTGTGTATATGCACATGTGTATGTGTCATTCAAATTTTTGTTTTATTCTGCTAAGGTTTATAGTGTTTCATTGGTAAAGTCAAAAGTGTGTGTGGCATCTACTGATCCATCTGTGTAAGACAAGCCATATTATCATTCTTTTTATACAATATTTTTTACATGTCTCTTGTCATTGAGTTTGCATATAGACATGTTGAACTTTAAGGGAAAAAAGTTAATTATTTAAAAATCCAGCACTGATTTTGACATGAATGGTTGACTCTACAGGGGAGTTTGACACAGTACAGAGCCCCTCCACGCCAATCAAAGATCTTGATGAGAGAACATGTAGGAGTTCTGGGTCAAAGTCTCGGGGTAGAGGGCGGAAGAATAATCCATCACCCCCTCCGGACAGTGACTTGGAGGTATGTCTGTGGTAATTGATGAATGTTAATGTGGAGGTTTCTTCTGATGAAGTGTAAATTCTGAATACTGCAGCTGTGAAAATAGCTTAAAGCATTTTAGAAGACGTCATGGACTCAGTCTTACTAACTGAATGTGACAGAGAGCAGTAGCTGTTTTAATCTACATGTACAATGAGACTTCACTGTTCTGCATTACGTGTGTGTCAGTTTCTTGTGCAATAGAACCACAAATCTGTACTCAAAAGTGTCACGTTTTCTTTTAGTTTTTGAACTAGGAAGTCTCCAATATGTCACTCATCTTAATTACATGTATTTATGGATGCACTGTAAATATGGAGGATCATCTGGCCATAGCCTTTTGAATATTTAGGTGCCAGTTTGTGTTTGTGCTTGTAAGTTACATCAGCGGATTTCAATGAGGCAGCTTACTCAGTGGAGGTCTGGCTGTGCTTAAGAATGTGCAAGATCAGTGCCTTAGTGAAGAAATACATCTGCCTGATACATGGGATGACAATTTCAAGCACAGGTGACTTTTAGCAACAGAGTCATTGCAGTCCTGTCACTCTCGTGTTGGCCATGCAGTGCCTTGCAGTGGCAGGAGCAGCAGGAAGAAGCAGAGTGCCTGTGTGTATGTGTGTGTGTGTGTGTGAGACACTCCAGCTGTGGCACCAAGGACGTGCTGTGCTGCCTGCCAGTCCCCTGCTGCCACCAGTGCCACCAGAGCAGCTCAGAGAACCAGCAGCCCTGGCCTGCCCCACTGCCCTGCCTTTATTTACCAGCCCTGGGTACAGGAAAAGACAAAACTGTTGCTGGGACTTGGCTGACTACATGGTCCCTACTATGGTAGCACCTGCTGGGTGGGCTGCAGGGCTAGGAACTGAGTGTAAATGCCATTGCTTTTGTACAGAAACTTGCATATTTTTTTTTTCATTTTCAAAGGATTTAATTTTTCCAGTGAAGGAAGTAACTTCTTACATTTCAGGATTTCTTTTGGTTGGTTGGGTTCTTTTATTTATTATTTTTACCAGTGAAAACCAAAACGACTGAAATTGGACGAATGAAACTGAGTTAAAATAATCTGTTTTATCCTACAGTATTATTTAAATTCTATATGGCAGTGGCATATAGCACTTTTACCTGAGATTTTAGTTATATAGTAGAAATAAAAACCATCTTGAATCAGTAAGACTTACAAAGAAGTATCTGAAAGTACTATTTATCCTTAACAATTATGTTTGATCCCCCAGCACATTTCTGAAATCTGTATTGCAGAGCTTTTGTAAAAAGATTTGTAGATAACAAATAAGAAATAGTTCAAGAGGTAAAATGTTACTGCCTTTTGACTTTTTACCACTCATGATGCACTGTTACTGTTGATTTTCAGAGAAAACCTGCTCTGTTAATCAGTGCTTGGTTAAACTTTTAAGACTCAGCTGACTTTTATCCTCCTTGGGTGGTGTGGTGATGGGACTGTGATGTTATTTGTTCAATAATATTTTCCTCAATTCTGTTTTCAGCGTGTATTTGTTTGGGATTTGGATGAAACAATCATAGTTTTTCATTCGCTGCTTACAGGATCATATGCACAGAAGTATGGCAAGGTATGTGAGCTGTGAATTTTCTGCCAATTCACTGAAGCTATCTAGCCTCTGTACTTATTTTTCACCTCTGTATTCCTTCTGGCTCTTATGGGTGAAGTTAAAGTATACAGTGAACCCCATTTTCAGAGGGTTAATGTGGAGAAGCCAAGGAAAGAAAGGAGACACAGACCCAAAATACAATACATGAGGCAGGGCTGAAACAGATGCTGCAAATGAAAAGAGAATTTATAGAGGAACAAGAATGATGTTCCTGACATGTCTTGGAAAAGACATTGCAGGGAGATAATAGATGAAGTGCACAAATGGAAGTAACTGACAGTACATGGAAGAGTAGAACAAGAAAGAAGAATCTGGGGTGGTGGGTGAATTTACCAGGAAATTTATGAATAGGATGAGTAAGAGTCTGACATTTCAGTGCCAGCTGCAGATGTTGTTCTTTGACTCCCCACCTTTTCCACTGAATTTTTGGTTCCCTTGGCTGGCTCTGGGGTGAGTAATGTCAGGGAGTGAAACCCTCTCCCAAGTAGTTTTAGGCATCCTCTCCCCTCCAATGAGTCCAAAAGGAGTTCAGGTCACAGAGCAGTGAGTGGGAGAGCAGGAAGAAGAGCAAGGGAGGCAAAGAGAGGCAGTGGCAGACTGCAGGAGCAGGAGCTCCAGGGCTGGTGCAGGGAGTCCAGGGAATGGCTGCTTGGACAAGGTGAGAAGGGTCTGGTGTGTAGCAACAGGAGCAGACTAATGGGAGAAGTAGAGCTAAAGGCCTAGATAAAACAAAAAATCAAAACAAATATGTGGAAGAAGGAAAATGTACAAAGGGGATGTCAATATGTACACATATAATTTTCTCTGTGCTGTGCTATTCAAGTGAAATTAATGCAAAGGCATTTCTTTTTAAGGACATAACCATGTCCATATGGTCTTGGATAAGGGACTTGTTTAGCATGCTTTCACCATCTTTATTCCAGCCAGAATCAGATGATTAAGAAAAGGATGTAAGAAACAGTACATTACAGAAATGCTTTTCACAACTCCTTCCCTACCAGTAGGTTAGAAATGTCCAAAGCCAGAACCTGTGGATTGTAACTACAGATGGGCCAGTTTTCCATGCAATCAACCTTTCATGGTTATTAAAAAAGAAACTTAACAGGAAAAGTCACAGGCCAAGTGCAAAATCTGAATTTCTGGAATGCTAATATAAGGATAGGTACTCATGTCTTGTAAAAAACAGCCTTCCTTGCTTTGCAGTTTCACAGTGCCAGATCTGTGCACTTTTCAGTACTCTGTCAAAAAACCCTCTTCTGCCATTTTTCAGACATTGTAACAACAGTGACTTTGTGAGAACCATTTCCAACTAATAGTTATCAAAACAAGAGAGAAACCTAGCTGAACTTGAACTTTTGTATCACTTTGAGAGTAGCCCATAGACTACCACAGGACTTGCTGAATTGTCACAGTGATAAAGTTTTTCCTTTCATTCTTTTTTGATTGTGCCCTTTGGATGTTTCCCAAATCAACTGTAACACATAGTTTTAAAAATCGGAGCACATTTTTGTAGCTCACAAAACATCTGTGGATAACTTTGAAAACTGTCTTGGAAACAGCAACAGGAATGTAATTCCTCTTTGTATATTAATAATGGCATACTAACAGACAGTAGTACTGACAGCAGATAAAGTCTTATATAAACCAAAAGTGTCTCAAGGGTTAGTGAAATTAATGTGGTTATACTGCTGAGATCAACATCAGTAAACAAATGTCATGGATGACAATGAAGCAAAAGGAGTGGAATTCTTTTTTTTTTTTGTTTGTTTGTTTTTGTTTGTTTTTTTGGTTTTTTTTTTTGTTACTGATAGGTGACATCCACACAAGTAGGGAAAGGTATTCATTTCCAGACCCTGTAAAATAAAAGTGGTGGACTTTTTCCCTCCTGCAGTGACTGCTATTTCCATATTTACATAGAACTTGCGTGATGAGTTATTACCAGTGAAAGTCAAATATAAATACTGTTGACTGCAAGGAAGCTAGAGCAGTAGGAAAGGGAATACAGGAAGATCTTTTAATGGATAGGCTTTAGCTTTTGCATGTCATTGTAGTGTTGCCTAAATTTAAGGTGGGATGTGTCTCAGCCTAAGAGGTGAGAACTGGGAGAAGTGAAAGATCCCACAGATAGACTTTACTCAGTCTCTGGTACGTGACATGTTTAGCACATATGGTCTTATCTTTTCTGCATATGATTTCCATCTGTGTACAAGGTCTTAATCCAGAGTGAAGATTGGATTGTTATGAGAATTGGGTTGCTATGAGAGTAAATGCTCCAAGAATTGTGAGGTTGTCAGGAGAAGTCTTGTTAGCACATAGGTCTTTCAAAATTATTGAGAGAGCTCTTTGTCTTGGAAAGGTGGTATAAAATTGTTGCCTAACAATGGAAAAAGAAACAGGGTAGTGTAAAGTAGTGGAGATAGTAAATTATTTAACTGTGGTGATTTGTTGCCTGATTTTAACAAGTAAAGTATCTAATGTCACACAGCTGCTCAGCTGTGAATACTATGTTCTTCCTCATATATTTAATGAGCCCATTTTGTATAACATAATCAAGGTACTCACAAAAGAAGAAGAAACCACACCAAAAAAAACCACTGCAGGACAAGCAAAATTTTCCCCTTCTCCCATTTTTAATTTTCTACATGAGAATAGTATGTCTTTATAGCAAACATTGCTTTAAGGGAAGGCAACATCTTATACCAAGTAGTCTCACTTAATACTTAGAAGGGATGAGATGCTGAGTTTAGAGCTAGTGGGAATATACAAACAGGGAAGGATATTGGAAAGGAAAACAAGGATATAATGAAAATTTTCATTCCTTGCTTGCACTAGCTTTTTTCCTGTTGAGTACCAGGTGAAAAAAAAAATCAGAAATTTGTCTTTTAATCTCTCTGTTCTGCTGCAGTTCAGACTGCACAGGGATGCAGTGAGAGGAGGTGCAGCATATTATGGCCCAGCACAGGCATGTGAGTGCAGGAGCACTTGAGACCTGCAGTTACATCCAGAAATAAACATTTTCAAAATATTTCTACGGTTTAACAAGTGGTTGGAGTAGAAGATAAAAAGGAAAGTCAAACCAGCATCTCCTTAGGCAAGGAAGGCTTTCATTGGAAGAGATTATTTGGAAGGCCTGGATCCAGTAGGCAAGTTTCAGGTTGTGTATTTGTTCAGAGAAGAGCAGATTTCTGACTTATGCCTAAGGATTTATGAAGCTGAGAATGGACACTCTCCTTGCTGTATACGTGTTCAGTACTTCGCATGGTATGATAACTAGTTGATGTCAAAATTCTCAAAGATAATTATTGGTATCAAAATTTTCTAATAACCATGTTAAAACAAAATTAGTGATTTGCTGAAGGATGTAAGCATCTCATTTAAAAATGAGGCAAATTGCTGCTGCTTATCTGTGTGCCAGGAGAGTATAGCTTTAAACCTAACTGAACTGGGAGAGATTTGGCCAGAATTTGGCCAGTGTATCACTTCTACATTTAAAATATAGAGCTTTCCCAGAAGAATATTCCATACATTGCTGTTTTCTACCGGTGACTGTTTCTCTCTGGCTTTTGGTATATTGGTTATTCTACTGGGCCAACATAGAAAGAGAATAAAAACTACACTACACCTGTGTTAGGTTTCAGGGAAGCTGTGCTCCCTTCCAGCAGTAAGATCATCTCTCACTTTTCAGCTCATTTGTTCATCTGCATTATACTTCATGAAACCAGTACAGTTCTATTTTTAATTACTTACTGCAGTGGCAAATTGGGAGCATTGGTATTGAAGCTGTTATATTATAACTTGTGGGGATGATGATGGTTTTTGCAGCTGAGCACCAGTTGATAGATACAGTTTTCTAAAATGCTGAGCTCTTAAGTGAGCATTTGTTGATGTGACAGGACATGTGTTAGGAGATGTCATCATCTCTTAAAAGTTTATGAGGTACATTCTTAGTCCCTGTGAACAGTGTGTATTCTTTGTTCTATTGCATTCCATGTATTCTTGATGGTTGATGGATGATTAAGCTGGAGTTTTGTCTAGCTCCAAGCATTTATATTTCATTAATTTCTCCCAGGTCAATCCCGAGGGCAAGGATTCCCAGATAAATGTTGTGACTCAAAGTGCAACTGTTTAAAAAAAGAATAAAATTCCTTTTTGTGAGCTTAGAAGACAGAGAATGTGATTTCCAAGTGCAAAAATCAAAACATATCCACACTTGATGATCATATTTTGCCATTTTTTATAACATTGAAAATTATAGAAAGTTGTCAGGGAAGCCTCATTAACCTTGTGCACTTCTCTGGAAAGGGCTCAGAAGCTTTTTACTGCTCACTGTCTGCTTGTCTGGTCATTAAACAGAAAAACCTTGTCACCATTAACATCCATGATGACATTCCCAAATTCACTCATAAATATTCTCTTGTCCACCTGTATTAATAGTGTATCTCTCATCACCTCCAGTTGTCCTCTCCATTCACTCCCTCCTTGTCTGAGACCTCTGAGTTGATTTTCCTACTGCCTTCTAGAGAGCGTGGAACAGAAACTCCCTATGGAGTACGTGAGTTTTCCTTCATCAGCCACCAGATACAATTATTAAGAAGAGATGTGTTCTCTTCCTCCATTGCCAACCATATGAATTTCTCCTGGGACAAGTGTCCCCGAGGAGAAAGTGAGGGCTGAACTTAAATCTGACATTCCTACTTAAAATAGAGAAGTCTTTTTAAGCTAAAATATTGGTACTTAACATGAGCATTTCCACTTCTTTCCCGAGGTCAGTTTTGTTTTAAGTCTGTTCAGGACAGCCACCCAATGAAAATCACTTCTTAAAATTTTGCTTGTTTTCTTGCTTATTTTTAAGGCTTCATGCATGCAAATTCCTGTCACAATGAATCCACCTGACAGTCTATTTATCTCTTTGTTTTCAAGAGTTTTATTTAAGTCACTTGGTGTTTGCAGTTGTTCTCCCAAGAAATGAAATAATTTTGAACATGTGCTGAAACCTGACATTCCAAGACAGTATTAAATAGATTTCTTCTACTAATGGACAGTGAGCTTTTGGAGCTTTATTCCGGTTACTTTCCTCTTGATCAAAACATTTAAGTATTGGTCTTCCCAGGATATTTTTATCTAGTCTCCCAGAAGGCATTCCAATGGATGGACCAGTCTGCTACAGAAGTCCACAGACAGACAGTCTGGCTCCAGTTTAGTGCCTTCATCCTAACATAACTAAAGTAATTTGTATTTAGGTGTACAGAAGTGTTGTAGCTGGTCTTGATTCTTCTGCACACTAATGATATCTGGCTAACATCATACCTCCGCAGGCCAAAAAGTTGTTGTTTGTTCTGTGAATTATCTGGGGAAAACTTACAGATTTTTTTAAAATCATTTTTTCCTCTATTGTATGTGCTTGTGCAGAGTAGTAGAAAATACAGTTTTGCCCTAAGTTCAGTCTCCCTTTTACTAAGTTTATCAATTTGCTCTGCTAAGATCTGTATCAACTGCTAGTTTCTTGCTTTCTTTACAACACTCAGTCCTTTGTGCCACTTGAATCAGTCTGTAACTTCTGCTTCAGACTGAAAGACAGTAAAATCATGATTGTCATGTTATTCCATATTGTGCAAACACTATAAAACCACAAGACCCTTACAAAACTGCTTTCTTGCCTATTTTTGTATGTGAAGGAAAGAACTTAACATGGCAAGAGCTGGATAGAATGTGATATTTAAGTCTTGTTAAACAGTTGCAGTGCAAAGTTTAGGCCAAATTATTATGGGAAGAATTGTTCATATCTTAAGAATTCAATTCCAACAGGTCTCCCTAGCAGAAGGTGTTACAGGGAGATCCTATAGTGATTTTATGCTAAGCCGAAATGAATTACTTTGCTTTGCTTTATTTTATTTTGCATACCATACCTAGCAATAGCCTTCTCATGCCTTTATCAAAACAGGAATGTAGGAAATATAATTTTAGTAGCAATAGTCAGGCATAATTGGTTTTATTATTAATAATAAAACATAAGAGTTTTGTCACATTTACATCTTTCAACTATACTAGGCAAGGCAGGAAATTGTCATACCTAGTTCGTAGTTTCTGTAAAAACAAAACAAATTATAACGGAAAATGTTATAGGAAATTTCTGTATTCAAGTCTGCATCTACCCAGGAAGGGCTAAAAAAGAGATAATTAAAAGTCTGAGATTCCAGTTTTGGAAGCAGTCCAGTGAATAACTTACATACATAATAACGAGTTACCACCTGCGCATAAAATTCCACACATGCCTTAGTGTTCATAGGATTGAGGTGAAAAAGCGTATTGCAAATACTCCCTGTTATATTGTATCCAGGGAGAAAAGATCTATAGTTTACAAAGCACAAAAAAGCAAATGGAAGAGATGCACATGTGTTTGTATATGTGATGACATTTTGATAAAAGTGTTATGGCTTGATGAGGAATCTCATGAGTCCAGGGTATTTTGGTGATTTGTGTTCTCAGTAAGTTTTCCTAATCTGTTAATGGTGTTCCTTAATCATCCTCTTGGAAATCTGACCTTTGCACTTGGCGTTGCCTTCAGCCATGTGACTTTCAAATCCAGTGAACATTACTACAGAAGACAGAATGGAAGAAACTCTGTTCCTGGGTGCTGCATTTGTTTTTTGCTTCTGAAAGGTAGTCTAGACCAGTTCAGGGATCAACATAAAAATATTTCCTTTCACTGCCAGAGAATTGCCCTAATTTTGGATCATTACAACTTCTTGAACACTATTCTCCCCTTCAAATATGACTTTTTAATGAGTAAGAGTCAAAGTATGTCAGTGTTTCAGATTTTACCATTAGTTATTAAGTGCTTGAATGCAGAAGCCATCTTTTCTTTTGTCATTGCAAAGCCCTGGAGTAGTGGGTGTCTGATCCTGGTTGGGAAGCCTTTCATCCTAATGCTAACAAATGATCATTTGAGGTTTTGTGAGATTTTGTTGCTACATGCTTGTAAACATTTTGACTTTAAATCTCAAGGTATTTAAGAAGGGATTTCTGAAAACTTGCTTGTGTCAATCAGAGTTTAAATTACGAGGTATCTATTTTTTTCATATTTTGATGAGAAGAGGACTGCATGTGTTTTAAAAGTCCACTGCAGTATGTTAAGCATAAAAAAGTTAACGGAACCCCACAAGCTCAGGCAGGTGATTAAGGCAATAATCAAACTAATTACTAGGTGTCAGCAAAGCATCAGGGACCATTACTCTAAACCAAATGCAAGGTAACACAAATCTGCTTTACCTCTCTCCTAGCAAACTTAGAGGAGTTGAATTAATTGCCTTGCCTTAGCTGTACTCTTAATGCTCTCAGTGCTTTTGCAGATCAGTAGATTTGTGGTGTCTTGCTGAGGCAGAGCAATTTGATAGTGTAAAAGATGACCTAAAAACAAATGCAACATTTTGAATGAATCTTATCCAGAGACAGAATTCCTGTCTTTCATCAGTAATGAAGGGATGATCTGTAGCAAACAACAAACATATATATGCGTTCCACAGGAATGTGTGTTCCCACATACCTCTTTTATGAAAAGTGCCATCCCTATTTCCAGTCTTCATTATACTTGTTTATATTTATATTTATGTATATGTTCATGGCCACCAGGATTTTCCTGTCAGTTCAGCTGAGCAAATTGCTCAGCTTTTAAAAAAATTATTTTTTAAACATCCACAGCTCTCTGAATTTTCTCACAAACAGAGGTTCAGCAGTGTCTTCTTACAGAATTGTATTACAATCGCTTAATACTGAAAGGATTTCAGGGGAATTTCTTTCAGTGTTATTTTTCAAAATACTCTATATACATCAGTTTTTAAAGTAATTCTTATATAACTTAGAGGTATGTAATTAGCTAACTTTGTTTTTTGTTTTTTAAGGATCCACCCATGGCAGTCACCCTTGGACTGAGAATGGAAGAAATGATTTTTAATCTTGCAGACACACATTTATTTTTTAATGATTTAGAGGTAAGAGTCAAAGGAATGCTAGCACTGGTATTCCTGATTTTTAACTTAGTGGCTTTGTTGTGCATTAGTGTTTATTGTGTGTGACATTTCTGCCTGTGTAGTCTTTGAGTTTGTCATACTCTAATCAGAGAGAGGTTAGCCAGGTGGCACTGACTTCCAGTGGCACCAGTCCTTCTGTGAAACTCAGTGAGAGAGAGAGAATCTGCAACCTACCCACTCCTTTCTTTGTCCTGTAGCCATCTTTTTTTGTTTCCAGGTATGCAAATCTGTCTGCTGTCATCTCCAGGATGGTAACATACACGCCTCACATTCTTCTCTTGAAGTTCTCTATATTTTTCAGTGTGTGCCCTCATCTGGCCGGAAGAGACTGTTCTTCTCTTGACATACCCGAGCAGCATTTTGGTTACCGGCCCCTGTTTCTTGTTCAGATGTAGAATATTCTTCATTTACCTCAAAGAATGCAGCATCAGAGAGCTGGGATTGTGATAGATGTTCTGATCAGTGATGTCTCTTCCCAACCAGGCAACCAACGTATTGTCATAATATACACAGGGAGTATAATTTGGCAATTAGTCATAAGAGGGAGAGACCTCTTCCTAGGAAGTGCCCTCTGTGGGCAGCTCACCTGTCACCTCTGTGGGCAGCACATGGATGGACTCTCACAGGGACAATGGTCTGGGAAGCAGGCTTTTCAGCTGGGCTTCACAGGCTTTTTATTTCACTCTTAGAGTCCAGGTCTTTTCACATGAACAGTGACAGCCTACAACCCATGTGTGTCAAGACATGGGGGAACAAACAGTTTTCAAATTAACCTAGGGGCTTTTCAGACCTTCTGCTGGTCTGAAATATTTGTTTTCCGACTCAGAGTAGATCCATGACTTCCCTTCAAGGACAGATACTTTCCATGAATGGGAGCTGGAAGACTTTGAGGTTTTGTTTAGAATCACAGAGAAAGGTCTCTGGCGAGTGAATAGACAATATAAAGATAAATGAAATTTTTCCATCCACTGGGATGTTGATTTTGTCTTTTCTTCCTTCATCAAGTGGGCAGTAAGAAAAGCAGAAGATACCAGTCTGCAATTGTCTTAGTCATCCCTTGCAGACCTTATTTATTCTTCACACTTTTTAAGTCAAGAAATTGGAATCTACTTCACCCCACACCTGAACTGTACTTCCTCCTTGCAGCAGCAGAAACCTAAAAAAATAAAGCCCTGGACATGCCTTTCCCAATGTGTGCTTTATTGCAGTCCTAGTGAGGCATCTCTTGACAATGCAGGTGCATTCAGTGAATGTATGCTTCTGGTGCCCTGTACCAGGGAGAGATTCCAAATAAATTTTTCAAAGCTAATCTTAAATTTCTTTTTAGTCGAACTTTGCCCCTGCATGTTCAGATTTTATGTAGCATGAATGATTTTTAAGCCATTCTGTAGAATCTGTTCTTCAATGTTGTGCTGAGTTCAGGTGGAAGAGTTCAGCAAAATTGAGTTTTGCCCTCTCTCCATACCTCTTTATTCCTTCTTGTGGTCATTGAAACTTCATTCCTTTCTTTCATTATTTATTTTGCCTGTAGACCACAAGTTCAGTCATAGGTGGATCATTATATTTTGGCCAATCTTCATAGGATGGTTGTAATACCCTGTCTGAAAACGCATATGCCAGCTCATTCCAGAGCTTAAACTGTTCCAGTTTTAGATAAATCAAAAAATACTGCTTGAGAGATGTCTTAGAGAGTCTTGTAAATCAATCAGCTTGATTTGATTTAAAACAATTTATATATGTATTTAATAATCACAATTTCTGCAAGTAATTTAGTGTTTTATGGCCCAGAATTCATCTTGGTCTCAAAACAAACTCTCTTATAAGATCACCAAAATTCCAAAGTTCATGTGCTGAAATGAGTTCTATCCATACATTTCAGTATGTGCGAGAAGACCAGTAACTTTCTTCTTAGCAGATAGGATAAAGTGCCCAAGTATGTAGAGGCATCCTTTAATATTCCTTTTAATAAACCTATCTGTTTAAGTCTGTTTGCAGAGCACATGGTCATTACTGAATATTGCAGTGCATCTGCATGATGATTGTATAATGAATTCTGAGAATTCCCAGCGTCTGACTTGGGAATCATCTTCCCTCCTCTCCCCATTTCTCTTTCTCTGTCTTCTTCTCTCTGTCCTCCCCCAGGGGAGCAGAAATGAGTGCTGAGCTGCTGATGATCATGGCCATCAAGACGGGAAAACTTCTGCTCTCACTGGAGGAAGTGAGATAGGCCTTTATTTGCTAGACAGATAGATTGCTCATCCATTCATCATGTCACTTTTCCAGTGGTGAGCCCTCAGGTTGTCTTGCTTTCATATTCAGCCCACAATAAACCTCATGGACTGGATATGACAACTGTAATGTACTACTGAACCTGTGTTTCTGTAATATTTGCTCCAGTCAATACATCCTCTAAACTTCATTTTTTTCCCTGCCTTTCTTGGTTACAAACACCGCATAGCAGGTTGTAGGAATAATAACCAAGTTATTGAAGTTATCACATACAAAAATAAAGTTTTCCTTCCTCTATGCAAATCCATCTCACTGCAACGACAGCCGACGCAGAAATTCCAATCTGCTGAGATGTTCCTTGCTGACCCAGTAACCCATGTTCTATCAGCCAAGCTGCACTTTTATTTCAGGCTAGGCAGTTCTCCAGCTACTGCATTCTCAGGGTATAAATTTTAGTTAGCTTGAGAAGTATCACTTGGGAGGGCAGTTGGTGTTTTGCCATGAAAATAGGAGTCTATTGCTCCAGAAAGTTCATGTGCCTAAACAACGCTTAGAGATGGGACTCAGATTTGTAATAATAGCCAAGCAAAGGCATTCTCTTTTCAACCAGGTAAGGGATAAAATTAAGTTTTTCTTCATATTTCAGCATTAATTTTAAACAGCATTTAGAAATTTTGGTGAGGCCTATTATGCACACCTAAAAACCAATTTCTGCAAATTGCAAGTAGTAATTCAGACATGAATCTTCCAACTCCATTATTCCACTCCACTCTCAGGTCAATGTAAGGAAAAAAAAGTATTAATTTCAAACAAACTGAATTATATTTACATTTTTATCATCATCATACCATATTTTAGAGGATATTTTGTCCTTTTTTTCTCATTAGAAATAGAAATAAGAAATTAAAAATAGGATTTAGGTAAGTCCCAGAATTTGGGAGGCAGGTAAAACTAGTTTTAACAGAGACAAAAGCATATTTATTAAAAGGGATTTTCTATATAACCTAAGAAAGCATAGTGCTGAATATCCCCTCATTAATAACAATTTTGTGTTCAGTGTGGTAAAGCAGTGTTTTTACTGGATAATGAAATTACTGTTCATTCCAGGATGATGAGTTTTATGGATGATTTGTTGATTCTGCACTCTCAAATTTTCAGGCTCTCCCTCAGATATAATTTAAATTAGTATTGCTTCGAGTAAAAGCTAGAAATTATGAGATTCCTTTGCTGTATTTTCTCTACTAGGAAATGTATTTTTATGAATCTTAATTTTGACATTGCACTGACAGGCACTGTGATTTGAGCTTAACCAGTACTGTAGTTGATTTGAAAAGTATTTTACCTTAATATTTAAATTGACAGAGAGCTTGCTTCCTTTCCTTCCGTCCCATAACTGTTTGGCATGATATAAAAGCAAACTCAGATCTACTGTTGTGACACCATTTTCTGTTTCTTTTGAGAAAAGTAGAGAACTATCTCAAATCTGCTCAGACTGCCTGCTTTTTCCTTTTTTATGCAAGATTTTTCCACGCCATGTAAGTGAATTTGTAAAAGGTAAACATTTTAGTTGAAGTAGATAAGTAGACAAGAAAACAAAGTAAAAGAAAACAAGGAGTGATGGGCACATGAGCATGTTTGTTGGTCAGAAAATATGTATTGCCAGCATGTAGAGAGGAGATGACCCATAGATCCAGAGGAGAAGAGAAAGGGGGGGAAGAAGGAAGCTGGAGAGTGCTGTTGGGTTTGATCTCCTGTAAAATTAACAACCTTTTTGCAGGGACAAGGGGGTGAGTAATCAGAAAACTGCATGGCTCCCTCATCCTGTTCCTGGAGTCAATCACAGAATCACAGTGAGCAAACTGAGACAAAAAAAAATTAAGCAGCTGAGCATTTGCCACCCACTCATATTTAACTTAATAATTAAATTATCAGCAGAACAGTTACTTAGAATTTTCAAGGCTGGAACAATGTAGCTGAAAGGCTTTACAAAACCCAAACAGCAGCAGACACTCCTTATCCATCAAGGATTTTGTGTGCCCTCCATTTAATTAGTACACCTTCAAATCTACAGGAAGGATTTTTAAACTTTTAAACTTAACACTTTCATTAGTTCCAGAGAAGTCTGTGAAGGTGATAAGGAAGCCATATATTGGCCAGATATTGCAAAAATATCGAGTCAGAATTTTTCCCAGCAGGGCTTTTTGTCTGATTTTTGAGTTCCTGTCCTACACTGGGTGAAGCATAGTTGCATTTTTTTCTGGAGTGTAAATAATAAATAAGGATTAAGAAATTAATCTTTTATTTCAGCTGCCACTTTCCCTTTACATTCTTTCTTCATCTGCTATTTACATCCAAAAATAGCTCCTCTAAAACATTTTACAACTCAAGATAATCTCCTCAGACAGAACTAAAAAAATTTATTTCTCCAGTGAGGGGAAGAATGCATCATTTCTGTTTCTTGAACACAGATCTATTATCCTGTCTTAATGGATTAAGTTACATGAGCAGAGCTTAGCAACTCATTCTTTTAGCTTTGACCCAATATTTTAAATTACAATTGCTTGTATGAGGCAATGAAATAATGTATTTGAAAATTAAATTATATGTATTTGTTTTATACAAAATTACCTTTTTTTTTAACAATTTAGTTCATGCAAGTAAAAGTCTCTTAGGTTTTTGTTCATAGTAAAGCAAACAAAGCAGAAAGATGAAATGATAATTCTCCAAATTCACACTCTAGGAACTTGTGGCTTTCACATTTGGAAATCACTCCTCTGTTCAGATTTATCCTTTATCTGTATGGTTCACCACTGTTATGAGACAAAGATTGGGAACTTAGAACAACATACCCCTGCATGTCACAGAGAGCCTGTATTAAGTGCTGACTTAAATGGACACTGAATTTCAGGTGTGTCTTTGGGTTAAAATGTTAGTTCAAGTAACAACAGAAAACAATTATATGGTGCATGATGGCTTGGCTTATATATTTACTTTTGTTTTCACTGCAGTTTCTTATCTTTGTGCTGTAACCATTGTGCAGATAAGGATATTTGATAGCTGTCCAATTATAAAAGCATCTTGGAGGGTAATGCATTTTTCCAATGTACCTCAGTTCCCTCGATATTCTTCCATCCCTTCCAAAGCCAGGAAATAATCAAGTTCTGTAGGATTGCTGATTACATGTGATTTTCCAGCCAAAGACACTCACATAAATTAATAGAAGAACCTGATAAGTGTCCAAACTACGTAAAATAAATTTTATGCCTGTTGAGCTTCATTGTCAACTGCTTTTAGGGAGTGGGAAAATAAGGTTTATGTGATTTTCAAGAATTGGTATATTAGGGAGACTGTAAAAGAGACTTGCAATTTTTGTGGCTTTACAATTAAATAATTTTACTCCCTCAAATCACACCGAAATTGTATATTGTTTTTCTAAAGGTCTGCTTTAACTAGTGATTTAGACTGTGTAGGAGTTGAAGGTTACACCATTTTAAAGATGTTGATGGCAGTAGGAAACTGTGAGTGTGCACAGGCTGCCATCTTCTGGTGCAGCCAGTGGCCTGCACCGGTCATTTCTTCATTTGTACTAAGCCTGTGGTGAGCACAGAGTCATTTGGGTTGGAAAACACCTCTAATATCTCCATTAGCCCAGCCCACCATGCTCGCCACTAAATTGTATCCCCAAGTGCCTCATCCACATGCCTTTTGAATGCTTCCAGGAATGGTGACTGCACTCTCTCATTAGACAAATTTGTCATTTGGATTTGCTTTTTTTTTCTTTCTAACAGGAATGCGATCAAGTTCATATAGATGATGTTTCTTCTGATGATAATGGACAAGATCTAAGGTAAGATACAGAATTTTTTCTTTTTTTCTTCCTTTTTTTTAAAGATGAAATAATTTGAGCATTTACAGGAATACATTGTATTTATTTTTACTGTATTTTGGGTGTTTGCAGTACCTACAGTTTTGCAACTGATGGCTTCCATGCAGCTGCAAGTAGTGCAAACCTTTGTCTGCCAACAGGTGTAAGAGGAGGGGTTGACTGGATGAGGAAGCTGGCTTTCCGTTACAGAAGAGTAAAAGAGTTGTATAATACTTACAAGAACAACATAGGAGGTGAGTTCAATTGTCAGAGACAACTCTGAATGCTGATCAGTCTAAGCTGCATGGTGATGAGCTGCCACCCAGGGAAGGAGCCTGGGAAGCCACAGAGGGAATAGAGAGTGATATGACTGAACCATGGGCTGTTGGAAGATGCTGACTGTAAAGGCAAAGCCACATGCTGTTGTGCGGAGGAAATGCAGTTGGGAAAACCAAGCAGGCTTCCATTTAGCTGCCACAGGGTCCATTTTCCTCCTTCCTTACTGAGTTGTTGAACCACTTATTCTGCCTCAGATTTGTTGCTGTTCTAGGAAAGATATTGTACAGTTTCCACAGCACAAATTGTTTGTGGATGACCATTTCCATCCTACATCTTCACAACCTGATTGGTAACAATACTGTTGCCTAAACTTTCTGCTGGGTGCCTGCTAGTCTGTTTTCACCACTGGATGCAAGAAAATTCTATTACTGCCATGCCAATAGCCCCTTTTGTTGACTCAGTAGCTTAAAGTTTTGTCTCAAGTCCAAATCTCATCTGGGACAAGAGCTTTGCTGTTACTGTTTAAATCATGGATTTGCTTATGTCTGCACCAGTAGATTGTAGGCAATCAAGCAGCAGGGACAAAAGAATTTGTTCTGGAGAGTCCTGTGTGACTTGCAGAGACAGACTTCAGCCTTCTTTTGAGGAGGGGAATGTGTCAACTGACCCCCTCAAAAATAGACTGTGAGGACAGGGAATACTTAGAAGTCTTAAGTAATTGCTGCAGTCATGTATTTTCACTGTTAGTAGCTCAGACTTTCCTTACCACAGGATAGGAAGCAATAGGACCAAAGGGGGTAGTAGAGGGCTGACTTTCACTTGCCCTACTTTGCCCTTCATTGGTGTTGCGAATAGAGTTTTTATATACTAATAATTCTTGAAACAGAATTTACTGGGTTTTCTTATATTTCCTGATGCATCTAAGATTCTAAAGCTGCTGAATTTCATAAAATCTTTAATAAGAGAACAAGTTCAAGAGCACAGCACAGGAACACACATTGAGAGGAACAAAACATTGCAAAAAGAGTGCAGATATGTGGATTAAGGTTTTTATTGTCTCTCACATATCCTGCATCTGAAATATAAGCCATCCTTAATGGGCAAGTTTCTCCATTTGTTCTCCACATTTTAGCCTTTTTAATATTAGCTCATATGTATCTGTTTATTTCAAAAGAGCTGCTAGAAAGTATCAGAAGGCAAGATTAATCCCATATATTTTTTAGGTTATTTCACTTCTGATTTTTGAAGACAGTCATCATCACTTGTTGGGAACATAGGGTGTGAAAGAGAAGAGTGATACTTAAGGTCAGGGAGCCTATTTCCCTGCTCTTCCATGACTAAATCTACATTTAAAATACCTTAGTTCCAACAAATTCATGTCTCAGCATTCAATAGGCTGGGTATTTTTAAATGTCTGACAATTTATACCCAAAAAAGAGATTTTGAGGGCTAACTTTTAAGGACTAACAGATACAAGAACTTAAGATGTGCGGCCATTTCGGGTTGTGAATGCTGTAAAAGGGAGCCAACTACAACAGGACATGATCAGCAAACAAATATAATTCCATACATGTAACCTGAGGTTCACACAATAAGCAGGGCAGTTTTAAACATAAGCAGGTACTGCAAAGGCCAGTTTATCCTGAAGTGTCTTCTTTTGTTGCCATCTTCACCTATGACCCCAATGACATGGATCTCCTTGTCACTGCCTCTGATAATTTGAGAATAACATAGTGGGAGGAGCTGGTCTAAAAAATATGTGTTTCTGAAAAGAATAGTTTAAAATGAAGCCTGATATATAAAGAAATTAAACTTATTACTGAAATACTGGCATTCCTAGATATAGTGAAGTACAAATAAAACTTAAGATTTCCTGATCGTTTAAGACAATTGATTTTCTCTTTGATGCTTGTTTCAAGTTGCAGTGGAATTTAAAATAGAAACAATGACCATAAACCCTATCTGATACAGAATTTAATTCTATTTTTCTCACTTTTCTTACATAAAAGGACTCCTGGGTCCCGCTAAAAGAGATGCATGGTTGCAATTAAGAGCAGAGATTGAAGCTCTGACAGACTCCTGGCTAACAAATGCACTTAAATCATTATCAATTATCAGCACAAGGTATGTATCTGAGTCTGCTGTAAAAAAAGAAGTTTCTAGACATGTAATGGATATTGTTTTACATTTTAAATTGCAATAAATTAGTGCCTTTAAAGAATAGAACAGGTCTACTATGACTTTTGAATAGGACACAGGAAAAGTGGAAAGTGATTTCATTTATCCTGATTCTAGCATTTACTAAAGATAGTATGAAATGTCTTCTCAAATGAGCGTACTTTGAAAGTGTACTGTACAGTTCTGAGACAGCTTTTAATTTACCTTGTGGACAGTATTCTCTGAACTCCACAGCTCTCTGTTCTGTCCTTCAATGTTTGTGCCTATTCACAGTCCTACCTAAATACTGTATAGATACCAGAACATTAGGGCATTTTTCTTCTCCTGAGCAAACTAGTATATCTGAGTATATCAGAGTATAAATCCTAAGTTTTCAGAAGAGCAAAAATTTTGACTGAGTTAAAAGTCTAAATTCCCAATATAGAGACATAACATATATTGTTCCTCTGAAACAATAAAACTGTGAACCTGCTTCTACTTAGTATGCCATGCAATATCTATTTTACCAGAAAGCCTAACAAAACCTGGTTTTAAACCACAAAAAGGAACAACATTAAATCATCTTTATTTCTGAACATGTCTGGGAAAAGACTCAGTGTCAAGTGGAAAGAACAAACTTGGAAAGACACAAAAACCTTAATTTCAACATAACAACTTTTGCAATATGCTTATCTCTTAATTGTTTATTTAATGATGTGTGAAGCACTTCAAGAGAAAAAAAAACAAATTTGTGTAAGCTGTTATGTTTAGCTCTGCATGTCTTTCTAAATTGTAGTCTTCAGAGAGATTTTTGGTAATGAAGGCCTGTTGAGCATTGGTGGATGACTCTGGAAAACTGTTATCCTTCACTTAGGATTGTTAAATAATAGTCTTTTGTCATGTCTTCAAAGAACTGTACGACTATAAACCTCCAGAAGCTACTTGTGAGTCAACTAAACATTACCAATATGTTACTAACAGGAAATTGAGATATATAAAGGTGAAAACAGCAGCCTAGGGTCTTATTGGAATTTGTGGAAATGCCAGAAGGAAAACACAAGTATTTACTTTCAACTCCATGTACACATCATGCTCATGTTCCAGCCTGAGTGCCTAAAGTAGCTCAGCTCTGAGTTCTCTGGCCTGCACAACTTCTCCATTCAAGTTTTCATCCTCATATTCATCTCTCCCTCTCTTCAGAGATATTCTTACTCTTTGGGCTTGAAGAAAGCATGCCATTATGAAGAAACGTATAAATAAAAAATTATATAAAAGATAGATAAAAGAGTAGCAAATTATGATTTTGCAGTCTCTTAACTTTTTTATTTTGCTGGTAGCTACTGACAGTTAATTGCCAGCATGAAAATTATGCTTTCAAAGCATTCAAATACCTTGTTTTGGAGGTTGGTGATGGTCTTAAATATCTGTATTTTACTATACCATCTTCAAAGATTTTTTTTTTATAAACCAGTGTGGAATATTTCCTGCAAATCAGGCCTACATATTTTTAAAAGATTTCACCAGAGGTTTTGTGTAAATTTTCTGTAAATGATGGTGCTGAGCAGTTATACTGTGTGAATGAAAGTAAATGTTGAGGGATCCTTAATGTGCTCTCCACAGCTGGTTCACCTCATCAGCATTTGGGTACTGTTTTAAAACTATTTAAACTTAAACTATTTCTCTAATTTTAGGAGTAATTGTGTAAACGTGTTGGTGACAACAACCCAGCTTATCCCAGCACTTGCAAAAGTTCTACTATATAGTTTAGGAGGAGCTTTTCCTATTGAAAATATATACAGTGCAACCAAAATAGGTAAGAAAATTATTCTTTCATCCTTTTTGACTACACTGCATTACCAATTTCTTTTTCCAATAATGGATGTATTCCAAAACACTTCCCTGACACTTAGCAGTTTTAGTTATAATATTTAGGCATTGCACGTGTTCAGATGTGTTTATGTCAAAGAATTCCAAATTCACTTTATTTTCAATGATGCCTAAAGGAATAGGGATGCTGATGAAAAGCCTCAGAAACTCCTCAGTATGATGCAGAAAATGAAAGATTTGCAGAAAAAAAGGAAGAAAAGTTTCTTGTGAATTCAAATCTGAGCAGAAATTCTGTTAAATTAGCCTCTGCTCTGACCTTCAGCTCCATGCAAGCCAGGCCACAGCTTCACAAACTATATCCTGAGGCACAGTATGTCAGTGATGGGAATAACAGCTGTTACTAACAGAACCTGTGTTGCTGGATAACAAGAGGGCACTTCCCCATTCTGTTCATAACTATGTGCCTTTTGTGCATTATGGTTTGTAAAGGTATGGTTTCTGGAAATTGCATCCAAAACTGTAAAACAAGAGAAGCTGTCATTCCTGTGAAATGTGATGCAGCATACAATGACTGATAATTTTGCAGATTTTACCAATCATCAATTCAGGAATGCTTCATTTCTGTACCTACGGCAACCTTTATAGCATGGAATGTGTCACTTCATTGATGAGAGCATTGCAATATGTTTCCTAAATTATTTTCACAAGGAAAAAAGCAGTACAAATTCTAGCAGTGTCAGGCAAAACTATTATCTCAGTCATCATTTAATTAATTTTTTTCATTACTACATCACTTGTTGCAGGTACATTAGAATTAAAATTTCTACTTTCCTTATAAGAATATTATTACAATTATAAGGAAATATTTAAATTCAATTATTCATTCACTAATCCATTAATTTCTGCAATACTGCTAATTCCTTTATCTTAGTGGCTTTCCTGTAATGATTAAGAGATCTAGTTTTACCTGAAACATCTTAGTGTCACTAAGGGAATCCACTTCTTCCTACCAGATTTGGTTCTAAATCCTAAGGCCAGGAACTTTTTTAAAATAGTAGTAGCAATGTCTTACCACTGCAAAAATCCTCTGTAAGGCTTCACCATAACTCACTTGATAGCTTGAATAAATAGTGCATTGTTTTTCAGGCAAAGAGAGCTGTTTTGAGCGTATAGTGTCCAGATTTGGCACTAACATAACTTATGTTGTGATTGGAGATGGCCGAGATGAGGAACATGCAGCTAATCAGGTAACTTCATTCTGAACTCTTATCTCATTTATCTTCCAGGAAAAGAAAGTTGCTTTGAACGAATAATGCAAAGGTTTGGCAGAAAAGTAGTATATGTTGTAATTGGGGATGGTGTAGAAGAAGAACAGGCAGCAAAAAAGGTAACCTGTCTTCTGAAATGTTGGTGTGATACATAGTTACTAATGCAAGCCTTTCTGTTTGCATTTCTGTCAGTGTTCCACAAAATGACAAATCATTTCAGTCCACAGATGCAAGCCAACAAGAGCATGATGAGATCAACACTTAGAGTAAAATGAACCATTTGGATTCTAGCATTTGCTTCACTTCACTTTGGAAAGAAAAAAAAAAAACCACAAAATTATTTTTAAAACAGATGGGAAAATAATGCAGCAAAAATGTCTGACAAACTTCAAGCAAATTAAAATATAAACAGAAGAAATAGAAAGGGTTATGATATAATGGTTGGGTGGTGTTTTTCTTAAAATCCTGAAATTGGTGATATTTCAAGAGAAGTGTTACAGAAAATGTGGAAAACATCTAAAGGACTGTGCAATTTTTTTTTGCTAAGATAGATGAAGATTCACAGTTTACTGGAGCAAATATGATAAAAAAATAATTTTCTTCAAGAAAGACATATCTGCTAAAGGAAAAAGAACACAACGTAGAGACTATGCACCAAATCTGTGTTTCCAAAAAAGAACTGTTTCCTATTTTCCTCATTATGATAATTAAAGTCTAATTTCAGCAGAAAAGTTTCTAATGTTCAGAGACAGATCAAATTAGTAATTTGTGCCATGCTTCCCAGTATAACCCCTGGAAGCGTGCAGAAATTGCATTTTTTGCCTCACAATGCAAAGTTGCCTCACATTGCCTGTACAGGACCAGTTTTGTAAATCTTGTTGTGCTAGGAGTAGCAAAATAAAGCACTCTCTTAGCATTGTAGTTGGAGTGGAAACAAAATGGAAATAACCAAAATGCTCATTCCAAATGGTTCCTTAATATAGGTACAGTACTGGTGATGGGTCCTCTATAATTTTTGCTAAACAGTGGTGGTTGGATTGTGTGCTTTCTCGTTGGGCATGCCTTTTCCTTAACATTGGCTATATTGCATGGATAGATGTAGAATTCAGAGAGATGGATGAATATAGCACATTTCAAATAGATCTAAACACAACATGCAAGTATGGGTTTTTTTTCTGTTCTGATGAATTATTGAAGGAGAATAATGCATATACCTGCATCTTCTCTCACAGACACTGATGCTTTCTGCAACACAAATTACCTTTTCTTAAACTAGAAATGTGTTATTTTCTTATCCAAAGAGATTTCTTTTTCCACCTGGATGGAGAAAAAACGTAATTCAGGTCTGTTTTGAAGTGTTGAGTGAGAAGCATCTTTTCATGGAAGTCTTACAGTTCTTTAAATGATGATTCAGTATTTTACAGTCAAATAATTGGAGCATCAAAGGATTTCCTATTAATGCTCCTTTTTATGGGCTTGCATGCTAACAATAAGCAAGTAGTTCTTACTAAGTAACAGGCAGTTTCCAAAGAAGCTATTAAGAAAGGCTATAATCTAATTATTTTAATTTCAGTTGAGCTACTAATCTCAGATCTATTTTGGTCTGATTTTTGTCAGTACCTGAACAGCAAAAATCAATCCAGAAACATAGTGATGTAAAATAGGTGCTGGTAATCTCTAGCTATTCTTGTGTGTCGTATGCCACCCCGTGTCACAGTGTTCATCTTTCCTGACCTTTTCCCTCCTCTAACAAACACAGCACAACATGCCTTTCTGGAGGATATCCAGTCATTCGGACCTCTTGGCTCTCCATCAAGCACTGGAACTAGAGTATTTGTAACTGTGTTCTAAAGCTGGTGATCCTTTTATATATATATATATTTCAAGTACACTGAATTTTTATGTGTGATTCAATGCCTCTGGCTTTACACATATGAATTGTCTTAAGAAGGGAAGAAATATTTGGAATTGAAAATTCCAAATTGAAGAATTCAGATTGCTGAATGAAGTTAAAACATAAGTGCTACGTAAGAAAGCTCTATGGTCTTATATATGCAACGTTTTTAAATGAATTAAAACTGTGGAGGTTGCTGGTACACACCAAGTGAGCCCTGACAGGAGTGAACAAAGGACTTGAACTGGCGAAGCACCAAAACTCATTTTCCAGCCAACAAGGTGGTGTTCAACAACATTCCTCAAAATGGGATATATTCTCAGCACTGAGGTTTGAACCAGACTTTAGCCTACCTAACCCAAAAAATCTGAATTGGAATGCACTCAGACTGTATAATGATAATCCTGTCCAGACCTGTAATTTGTGTAAATTATTGATGAAAATAATTTACTGTGACTTTATTAGCAGCTGATTTTGGAAGTGGATGCAATTTTTCTTTCTTTTTTTTTTTTTTTTGAAAGGGGGGTGGCAGGGGAGGGAAAGGGTTATATAATATTGTCTCTTTTATAAGTTTGGCAAACAGAATGTGCATATGATGTGTTGTGCCTTAAAGAGAAGACTGTGTTCGTGTGTTATAATGTAATTTTGGTTAAAAACTATGTAGATAAACAAAAAAACCTTTGTGATAATTTTTGACATGACCAAATTTGAAATTCAAAGAAATCAAAGAGCAGGGCTGCATCAAAGAATTTAAGTATTTGTTGCAGTAAGCAAAAAATAATAAAGGAAAGTTTGTGTTTTTATTTGGATTCTGAATAATTCCACTGATTTTTTGAGAAAAGTTAAGAATATATTGGGAGGTTGATACTGGGGACCGCTACCTGGAAAGGTAAAAGAAGAAATAGTGTTTAACACCTTCAGCATCATTTCTTGATTATCCAGCAAGAGAACTAAGAGCCATATTTATTAATTACTGAATCCACTGAAAGCCATACAATGAGTGCATCTGCTGTGTATAACAGAGCAGAGTTCCACCCAGCAGGCAAAGTGTTCAGGTGGCATTGCTAGAAGGTGAAAATGTGGAGTTAATCCTAGACGGGAATAAAACACAAGTTCATTAGGAATGAAAAATTACTAAAGAAGCTCTCAGCAGTCAGATGTGGAAATGACGCTACATTTAGCATATTCAGGATCAACACAAGCTGCTGAAATTGATGGCTTGATGACATCATCCATTTCAGGAGAATAGTCCGTTGGTAAAGAAAATAGCATTTTGGTAGCTTTTCCATTCTGTTCCACATTTTCTTGAATTTTGTTTTGGGTCAGCATGATTTTTCTCATCCATTTTTGATTGCTCAACAAAATTACAGAGACAACCCTGAATGTTTTTGAATCAGAAATTTCAATAGCATGTCGGGCATCTGAGGAGAGGATAAGGAGTTGATTTTCATGAAGAAACATTGAGAAATATATCACCTTAGCTTCCATAATTTCTATGAAAAGTCCATACAGCAATAATTATCTTGCAAGTTTTCAACATGCTACCTTTCAGCTATGGAAAATGAGCAAGATCCATATTGCACACAGGGCCCTTAATGTTCCATGTGCAGCTTGAGCACTCTGAAAAAACAGCAACTGGTTCATCTCTCATGGCAGAAGATGGAAACTACTTTTCCAATTTTTAACACTGTTAAAGGTGTGGAGACACCTGAGGCTGTGTGTGCACAGACTGCGGGAAGAGGTTTTTGCAAGAGAAGATGTTAAAAGGCAAACTCCAGGATGTCTGCATGAGCACAGTAGTCAGCACTGAGGTGAAAATCTTCCCTCTTTGTGCTCTGAAGCCATCATATGCCATAGTTACCAGGTAGTTACTTTGTTCATTTAAACTTTGTTGAGGTTTTAATAAAGTTCCTTGGTGGGTGAAAGCCTGGAGCCACTATAAATCCAAGGTGAAACTCGTCTATAAATTCATAAAAATGGATTTCTTTGCTCTATTGGAATTGGATATACAAGTCACCACACAACAAACTAACAATAATTTTTTATCACAGTTTAAAGCCATCACATGAGACTGGCCACATATGAAATCACTGTAGACTAGGTAGCTATTTGGGTGCATCCAAAACAAAAACATTTATGCATATCTTCTTTATGTTTTCAGTATCTGGAAATACAATGTCATAAAAATCTGTAGTACAGCTTTTTGTAGTTTTTCAGGTGGGGAAAAAAAGTGTTTCTACTGGAATGGGAAAGAACTTTGAAGCCCTTCTGAAGTTCCAGCATTACATAAAAATCTCAATATAAAAGACATGATAAAACAAAAAATTTTAATGGTTAACTAGTTTTTTCTCTTCTTTTTTTTTTTTTTTAAATCATAGTGTTATTTAAATGCATGAAGTAATATTATTTCTCAAGTTATTTGTTCAGCTTTTCAGTGCTCTTTTCCTAATCAGATGTAAGAACAAATAGTAGCCCAGCAACAGCCGTTGGTTCTTAATAAAGGTTTGCAGTGCCTTCATTGAAGTTGTTCTTAGCTTTCTGTGGCTGATATGGCTCAATTAATATATGGACTTCTAGAGAGGAGATGGAGGCAAAAGGAGGGAAGTTTTACAGAGCATGATAATGTTCTGTGTGCTACCGTAACGGAAGTTAATTGTTAAATCGAGTAATCCACACAAACATGTATCCAGAGAAAATTCAAGGATGCAGCTCAAAAGGCTTCGCAATACTAAAACTCTAAAACAAAATTTCAGAGCATGAATACTCTCTTGCTAAGCAAAAATTGCTATATATCTTTAAATAAAATTGTGTAGTACATGCCTGCCTTGTAGAGAGAAATTAGTCCGATATATTTTCCTGCATGAACAATACAGAGGAAAAAATAACCAAGGCAGAGACAGTCATGCCAGACTGTTCCAGATGGGCCTAAGAAGATTAAGTGAAGGTTGGTCACTTTGACATTGAGTGCATTTTAATTCAGAAGCATATTAATCAGAAACTACCTTCCCTTCAGCCTCTCCTCAACCAAGATTGAGCACAAGGTCCCATTTACAAGTATTTAGGGCAAGTGAACTATAGAATAAAATGCCTTTTGCTGATATTCTAGCAGTTCTCAGTACAGAACCTGAACATTCATTGGGCATTTGAGTGGTCAGCTTGCAAAATAGAAATATTGTGTGATTACAGTCGTGGAATAGTATCTTAGACATAACTGTGCAGTTCAGTAAAAGAGGGGAAAAAGACCCTAAAAATTATGCTTATTTTTAGATGCCTGTGGAGATTGTGCACAAAGATATATCTGGGAGCAGCTAGGTCCCAGATCTGTTCCCATTTGAATCCGGTGTGAGCAGCAGTGTTTGCATCTGAAGCAGATGCAGAGTGTGTTCAGTGTAAGCATTGACAAGGGAGATGAGGCCGGATCAAAGTCCTCTATATCCGCACTCTTCATCTTGGGGCAGATGAATTCTTACATCCCATCAGAACTGCAGAGTTTATGGAAAGTGTAGATTTGACCCACCATAGGAAAACTAGGTTTTGGCCGTGAAGTTGTATCCAGATCCAGGGTTTCAGTCAAAAGTCGTCTCTGATTTAAAGGATTGACACCAGGCATATGCTGTAAATGGATATGGTATTTAGTATCTCTGAAGAGGAGCTGAAGTGACATTAGCCAAAATCCCAGGAATAGCAGCATTTTGGAGATTTGAAGCCAAGGGTCTCTGTCATGTATTAGTAGATTATAGTTCATTAGGGCCTACCTAATTTAAGAAAAATGTAAATTAAAATTAAAAGCTTGTAAAATTATGTACATCTTTACTATTTCTCAATAAATACACTTGGAAGTGTCATTTTCTGCACTATACAATGTTGTAAGTTGTTTGGTTTGTGGCTGAAAGATGCAGTGTCTCTTACAGGAGCTGAGTGTGACCTGGGACTCTGATGCTGCCCTGTTGCTCATGCCTGGAGAAGCCCTGAGCCTGTATATGTGGTCTGGTAGACACTGGCTCACCTGTGGACTGTGCCTTGCCCCAGATGCAGCCTGAGAGACAATTAGCAGCTCTTTTGCAGTGTCCTTGAGACAAAATGCAGAAAAAACCAATTTGATGATCTAGACACAGAGTGTATGCATTTAAATCTCTGTACCAGTTCACTCACTAATGTAATGCTAATACCTTTATGGTCATGGTTGTTCAGGAGCAAGTAGCCTTTCCAGTTGAAGTTCACCCTCATGAAACTCTAAATATTTCTGGGAGCAGTACTTCATTGTTTTAGTGAGGTACTGAATTTCGTTTGGAGGAGGCAGTGACTCCACAGTCTGCTAGCAGAGGCCAAAGTGGGATCACAGAATTGTCAGCACACTTAGATGTGACATGATCTTGGGAACTACATGGCAGGTGGCAGAACCTTGGTAGCCACAGTGATTCAGCCACAAGAAGCAGCTTGTAAGTAGTAGACTTCTTACAAGGGGTTAGATTAAAGCATGTATTTTTCAAACACAGCTGTTCTGTATGTACATCTGCTGCCCTCTTAGTTTTAGAAACAAAAAGGAAGATCTATCAAAAATCAAGTGGACAAAATACAAAGAAATCTCGTCTACTGAGCAGACAAACCCATAGTAAACAGTTTTACAGTGTGTCTCCCAAATGGGTTTGCATGTGGCTCCAAAGAAGAGCCATTCAGTAACATTTCAGAAGAGTGGGATAAAAAGTAGTCAGAAAATGGGTGATAGCATAACATTAGCTTCATTTCTCATTGCTGAGAAATTCAGTGCTCTAAATGGCTGTCATTGTACCCTGCACGATGCTCACAGTGACAAACTCAAGCAAAAATAAAGTAAAAATATCATACTGAGAACATTTATGGGTCAATTCTTCCTCATTTGGGTGCAAAAATGCTTATTCATCATTATCCATTACCTATAAATCTGCTCCAGACAAATGCACTTTAAGGTTGACTTGTTTGATTTTCTTTTTCTTTTTTTCAAACAAATAATGGATTCTGAAACATTTTGGAAATGTTTATAAGTTTGGGAGAACTTTTTTGAATTTCCAAAAGCCCAGGCAGTAGAAGGAATTCTGAGAAAGTAAAAACATCACAAGTTTGTTTTTCCATGTTAATTTCTCTACAAATTTCAAGATCTGACTTCCAAAGGACTGAGTATCTAACTTGAAATAACTAATTTTTAAAAATGAAGAATTTGTTTTTCTGGTTGAGAAGTAAAGATAGTAAAGAAGAAAACACCAGAAAGTTTGAGAAATAAATTTTTTTAGTGGACAAGCAAAGAAACTCCTTTGGTATACACACGAAAAAAGCATTTTTCAAATTTTCTGGATAATTTAGTCATCAGGCATCCATCTAAACATGGACTATTAGAAATTCACATATTCACTTCAGTAAACATGAAGCAAGAGAACAGAGAAATATGAAGGATAAGATTTGTAGGAATTATATGAAAGAGTCAGGCTAGAAGGGAGCTTGATTAGATTCAATTTTTCTGCCTTGCTGGTAGTGTCTGGGAGAATGGAGTGCAGCAGAGAAGCAAATGGAAAGTGATTCATGTTTCCCACACACTATACAATCTACTGTGCCTTTCACCAGGAAGCACACACTTTTTCTACGTGAAAAAAACAAAAACAACTGGAGCTATTTGGAAAATATTAGAAATTGTTGACTCATTGAAACCAAAATGTGTTTTGGGAGTGCACACACCAATGTCAATGAATGGAACATTTCTAGTCCTATTTAGAGAGTGAATCAAGGGCCCACCACATCAGCCAGAAAAACAGTCTGAGCCATTGCAGGAGTCTGGTGACTGTGGCTCTCAGCTGACATGTCAAGCCCCTGTTCCCTACTTTCAACTTGTCTGGATTAGGGTCTTGGTTTTTAGCTTTCTGACTCAAAACAGTTCTAACTTGGTCCAATTTTGAAGAGTAATGTTTCTAAAATCAGAAAAAAAAAAGTGAAAAAAAAAAGATAAGTGAAAAAAAAAAGAAAAAATATAAGTGAAAAATAGAAAACAAAAAAAGAATAAGCATAAGGAGATCATGTCTAGTATTGTGAGCCTCCTGGGTAGTGAAGCAAACTCCTGGCACTTAGCAGTAGGACTTCTTAGCATGTATTTTTAGGGTGGTGTTGGGGTAGCCTTGGCTGGCAGCCAGACTTTCACCTAAAATGCTCTCTCAAGGACTGTCCTGGGGATGTCTGGTGCCAGGGGAGGCCTCTGCCTGTATCTCACTAGCATATCCCATGGGCAGCCTATAGTGCTATTTTTATAAGGATGCATTAGCCTCAAATGCTATCTTTCTCACATGGAAAGCTTTTAGTTTGGTTAGGTTTTATGGTACAAGCCATGGCCGGAGCATGTGTTATACCTCTGCAGCTCATGCAAACCAGAAGCCCTAATGAGATCTGTGCCTCATGATCACTCATGTTTAAAAGCAAAACAGAACAGGGAGGAAAAAAATGGGAGAGGGAGAAAAATGGACCCCAGTGCAGAGAGCTGCTCCAGTCAAATGCATATACACAGATTTATGAAATGCAGTCCTATTGTCAATAATCACCACTGACACATGGCAGCTAATGGAGGTAGGATAATCAGCAAAGCCCAACCTCTCCAGTTACTCACTGGGAGCTAAAATGAATTTATTACAAGCTCTGAATAGTCTTGGTGAGGAACATAGCCATGTTCAACATGGAACTGCCTGGTGGCCAAAACAGATGCAGTGAAGCCACCTGACCCCCATGACCAGTTGAAAGGGGAAAGAGCCAATTCTGCACAGGTCTCTTCTCAAGGGGGGCAGTCACCCCACTCATCTGGCCCCTCACCTTGCCCACCACAACCTTGCCTTCCACCATTCCACTGGGGAAGAGGCAATGATCCAGGCAGCATCATGTCTGGGTGTAGCCCCCAGGGAGCAAGGGGTGCAGCTCCCAGTGCTTTGCTGATTCTCTCTGAGTTGCTTCTATATCTTCCTTAAACTAAGGTGGTTCTCAGTGGAGCAGGTGTCCTAGCTGGGAGGCATCTATTCACAGAGGAAAAGAAAGAGCTAATATGGGGCCTCAAGAGGTCAAGAACTGTTCACCCCAAAAGGTATCCAAGCACTTGCCAGTGTTTTTATTTTTCCTCTTCACCTAAATGCTTACAAGTGAGTTTTCTTCTCTGGTTAAACTGCAGTTCCTTAAAGGAAGTTTATTTATAATGGAAAGGCTGACTCAACCTTCGCTCTAATAACCAGGAAAACACAACAGTAAAATGAAACAATAAATCATCACTCTGACAGTAATGAGGCATTTGCTTAGACATTTATCTGTCCTTTTACAGGGCAGTAATTTTATGGTTGAAAAGCCTTGGGTTAAACTTTATGTCTGCAAAGAAATTGCCAAGCCCTGGCCAAAATTGCTTAGTTTAGCAGACAGTAACATTGCACATAATTAATGTATTCATTTTCATCCTTAAAAACTGGTAAATGCAGCTTTTTTGAACTTCCTCTTGAAAGCTGAATTTATTAGTTACAAAACACTGAGACTGTGTCAACTGTTTCAAGGAGATTATGTTCTGTCTTTCCCCTGTTTTCTAACAGTTTTCCACTAATACTACCTGGGTGGCTCTTGTCTATAAGAAACTTCAGTGCAGGCAACAGCTTTCTCCTGTCCTTTCTATTGCTTCATATGTTTTCATGATAAACATTTCTTTCCTTCACCTCCATCTAAAAAGCAGAGAGACTGCCCCTTGTTTGCTGAAAATTACTTTAAATTAATCAGCTCTCTCAGACCTAATAAAGTGATGTTTACAGTGCTAAAGGAAATCAGGTGTTTTAATGTTAAAGGAAAAAAATAACATATTTATGTAGTGTTACAATAATACTGTTTGCCTGGCCTTTCTCAGCCTATTCATCACCCAGCAATCTTCTCACAAAATGCTGTGTGCTTCAATGCCATGCAATAGTAAGTGCAAATTCACCATAAATCACTAATTGCAGCAGTCTCCCCCTTGGCTGCTGGCAACTGCTGCAGTGGGGCACAGGTAGGGAAAGAGTCATTCCTTGGGCATGTGGCAGTGAGGATGGAGCAAAGGAAACCCAGTGGCAGGTGTGTATTGCTGCTACATCCCCTTCTGCTTCTCAGGTAAATCCAATTCATGCTACTTGTCCTACTACACCCCACCAAGAGCTGCAATGTTCCACCACTGAGCAAGCCTAGGTGAGAGCTTTGGGGGTAAAGGCACAGTTTCCTTCCTCCCTATTGAGTGGAAAGACGCTGCTATTTTGTTCTAACACACAGGTAACTGAGGCACTAAGTGATTTTTGTTGGCACATCATGGTAGGATATGAATCACACACCTGAAATTAGTCTCAACTCTTAGCCCTTATCTGTTGATAAATCCTGTGTCTATTATTCTCTGGCCAGGGCCCCATGAGACTTTGTTAATCCTAATTTTCCATTCTGCTCCATGTGCAGAGATTGGTGTAAGTCTATAATGAAAGGGGTTTGGATTTTAGGAGGAAATAATGCTCCTTACATATGAGCTGAAGGATATGCTGAATTTCTGTCTAGTATTTCAACCACTTTCATAGGGATGGGTATAGCACATAAATCTTTGATGGCTTTTTCTTGTCCCCACCCCTGTCAAACAACAATCAGACTCTATGCTGTGATTTTATGCTAGAAAATATCTGGAGAACATGTGGTTTCTTACTTTCAGCCACTTTCAGCTGGCTGTCTTTGCTGATTTTCAATCTGCCTTGTAATTCCAGTGTTAGTTGTGAGTTTAAATAACTTTTCTTGCACCTGTAGATATCAGAGTCAGTATGAAGTCATACTTCATTCAAGTATGCAAATCTACAGACACTTGGCACTTAAATAGATCACTGGGGTTAGCAAAGGAATCTTGTCTCTGCTATGAAGACTGGTAGTGATCTCTGCAGTGATGCAATAGCAGTGACCTCTGTGGGGATACAATAACACCACAGAACAAAACATCTGGCTATAGAAAGCAGCCACTGGGCTCTGGGACAATAGTTCCTTTTAAACGGTTTCAAGAAGATGAGGTGTGTAAAGAAGTGGATGACATTGTTCTGGCATATTTCTGAATTGAAAGAGGGTGAACCTCTTTATCTCTGGAAACCATGGATTTCAATATTGGGATGCATTACAAGAAAAATATTGTCATGATAAATCATCACATTATACTCTCAGCCTTGTAACTGGAAGTCTTTCTAGACTCTCACAGCAGTAAACTGACAATCTGTGTCCACGATGTTCTGTCATCTGGAGAGGTGGTGTTTTCAGAGTTTTTATCAATGTGGATTTCAGGATAGCATAATAAATAGAAGAAGCCAGAACTCTTGTCACAGTGTTGGAATTATAGAACAATAAAATACAAAACAAATGTGTTGATATTTGCTTTGTTGGGAACATCAAACTGAGTAACACAGCACTCTTTATCCTGGCTGATATGTTTCTTTACTGTTTCTCCACTTTTGTACTTAATCCCGAGTTCCTTGGTGGTTTTCAGCATGTAGATTACTCCCCAGTGCAGAGCTTTTCTCGTGGTCCATCTTAGAGTTCCATGACTGATCAGCAACTTCCCCTTTCACAGCAGCTTAGTACTATGTACTATGTGACACTAATGCTTGGTTTGGAAAACCCACATAGTGTCATTTATGTTTGGCTTCTTCAGTGTAATAAGGCTGACCAAAGAAAAGACAACTGCTTTATTTTCTACAGATGTAAGCAGATGCTTGGAGCACCATCAGGAGTTCCAAAGCTGGAGCTGTGGGAAAGGTTACTCTCCACTTGCTTGCTTGCAATCATTTCTTCAGATAAACATATATCCCCTGCAATTGTCCATATTAGATCTGATTAGACCAACTATCCAGGAAATCTAGCCTGTCTACTTATATCAGGCAGCATGTCAGAAAAGGGTAATTGTACTTGGCAATGGCAGTGTATTTTTCCTGGTCCCTTCTTCCTACTCGAACCTTTCATGAGATTAATTTTCTTGAATATTCTGTAGTGCATAGCTGTGCATTCAGCAAAGATGCCTGAGATAGCTAAAATAAAAATTGAGCAATTTTACCTTTTCTTGACATTTGCTGATGGAGTATCTCTGTTCATACAGCATTTTTACAATTTATTTTCAGGCTAGTGCATAGTTCCTAATGCACTTCCTAGTCTGCTTTGTAACTATTGTGCATTAAAAATTATCTTAATTATTATCAAGCATTTGCATTATTTTAGGATTTTTTTTTCTTTTAAAACCAATTCTAAACCTTTCATTCTATTGATGTGTGTGCTAGCTGCTTCCAGTCAACAGAGAACATTTGGTCCAGGTATTTAGACAGGTTTTCAGCTGTCTCGTGATGGCCCTTGCAGTCTGAGATTGCAGGATGCCAAAGAATAACCTTTTCAAAATGATTCGGTAAGTTCAGTGGTCAAGAGATGTGCTGGTTTTGGCTAAGGTAATTTTTTTCTCAGTGGCAGGTATGGGGCTGTGTTTTGGATTTGTGCTGAGCACAAGGTTGATAATACAGAGACGTTTTTGCTATTGTTGAGCAGGGCTCACACAGAGCCATGGCCTTTTCTTTCTCCTTTTGTACTGCCACACTGGCAAGGGAGCTGGGGGTATATGGAAAATTGGGAGTAGACACAGCCAGGATAGGTGATCCTGACAGACCACAGAGATATGACAGACCACAGGGATATTCCAGACCATATCACATCATGCTCAGAATATAAAGTGGGGGGAAGAAGTAGGAAGGAGGGGATATTTGGAGTGATAGAGTTTGTCTTCCCAAGTAACCATTGCAGGTGATGGGGCCCTGCTTTCCTGGAGATAGCTGAACACCTGCTTGCCTGTGGGAAGCAGGGAATTAATGCCTTGTTTTGCTTTGCTTGTATGGCTTTTACTTTCCCTACTAGCCTGGCTTTATCTGAACCCACGAGTTCTCCAGCTTTTACCCTTCTGATTCTCTCCCCAGTCCAGCTGGTGGGGGAAAGAACGTGTGGCTGCATGGGGCTTGGCTGGGGTTAAACCATGGCAAGGGAATAAAGATCCATTTTGTCTCAGGATTAGTACACCTTTAGGACCACTCAGACATCACCCTAGAATGTGGCAATAATGTTTTGGAGGCCATTTGAAAAGGAAATTGTGCTGCTTGACTCATTAACTGAGAGGTAGCAAGTATTTGAGAGTTACCTGAGAAAACCTCCTGGAATTGCTATCTCTAGAGCTGATGGTCATCCAGTAGAGATTACATGTGTGTAACATTACCCAAGTGTCAGCTCCACAGCATGCTGTCTGCAGTGAAAGTTTCTCAGAGTTGTGTAAGCAGTCTTGTGATTTGTTTGAGAGATGAGGGAAGACATGCACTGTAACATTTGGCCTGGGCTGCAAGACGATGACTTCAGTGATGGCAGACAATCCAATAAGTGCATTTGTTGATACAGTATGCCTCTCAGCCAGGCAAATGCTTCCACTGTAAGCCAAATTTATGTCTCAGTCAAATTGCATAATTTATCAGCAAACCAGACCAGACCTATTGTTGCCTACAGAAGAGAGCCTTCAGAAATGGCAGGAGTTTGGTCGAAAGAGTTTGCAGTGCAGTGTGTGTGGCTTTTCCAGCTATCAGCATTAGAACAGGCAGAGATAAATGGACAGATTGGGATCTCTGCAACTTTACCACCCTGTGCTTAACAAGGCAATGAGCTGGCCTTAGAGACAATGCCAGGAGACATTCCATAATCTCTCAGGAGCCAGGACCGGATTTTCAAAGAAGCCAAGATTAAAACAGTATTTTCCATGAATGAGTTTCCTTTCTACTTAACTCATAGCATATTGAGAGTGGGTAATTCAGCTATCTGCACTCTCCCTGGCTTAACAAAAAGAGCCAGCATGCTCTTCAGAGAGACTTCGTGCAAAACAGATTGTCAGCAACCTTAAGCAAGCTGTGGCCCTGTCTTTTTTTATACACCTGTTTGGGGTCGCAAATTTTCTCTGTATTGATTCGTTCTAGGAGAAACAAGTGAAATGGAGCTGGTAGGACAATCTCATAGGTATCTGGTATTCTCAAATTCCTTAGACGTCAGCTGTTTAAATAGGCTTATTCATAGCATTATTCACAGCAGTTGATGGTCTCCAAAAGACTTTGCCAGTGCTAGTGCATCTTTCAGCAAACCTCAGTTCAATTGATCAAGAGCATCTGTTGGGCTGAAGAGAGATGGGAGGCCAGATATATTCAGTTGTTTCCTGAAAAATAGGATAGTACTGAATGCCTTCCTTCTCCAAAGGTTCCTAGCTATAGTGACTTCTTGAAGTCTTTACTAGTCAGCATTTTGGTAAAATTGGTGGAAAGGACAGCAAACCAATGTCAGCTGCAGTGTTTCAATAGCAACCCTTCTGGGGTTACTTTACAAAATTCACAGTTATTATCAGGTTTTTCCATTTCCCATTTTATTCTGGAAGCTGAATAAAAATTATTGGTAGTAGCAGATACCTAGGTGATCTGAAACAGTGAACAAAATTTGTCCTTGTACAACATAACAAATTTTTGAGCAACTATCTCAACGGAAGACATCCATACAAGCTTTGGATAAATGTTTTGTAAGTCCCTAGATCCTCTGGCCTCACCACTGTACAGTCTCCGACACAAACACATTGACACAAATGGAAAACAGATTACAACTTTTTGTTGTGGAAGGAAAATTATCTTATTATCATGATGCTTCAGCACAGAATTTTGAGAAATGCTTTGCCAGCTCAGAGATCAAACAAACAATAGTGAAAGCACAGACTAATGCATCCACTCACTTTCTGGGCAGACCAGTAGCCTCAGATAGACATATTACTGGTATTAGTCAGAAAAATGACAATTCTGTTTCTCAAAGGTGACTTGGACAATCTGTGGAATCACAGAATATTGTGAGATGGAAGGGATCCAGAAGGATCACTGAGTCCAGCTCTACAGTGAATGGCCCATACAAGGATCAAACCTACAACCTTGGCATTATCAGGACCATGCTCTGACCAGCTAAGCTGAAAGTCCAGAGATGTTTAAGAGGTGTAAAGAAACTGATAAAAGACGACAAATCCAGAGATTAATTTCTTGCTTTTGAAACATTATTTCAGGAAGGAAGGAAAAACCTTTGCAAAAACCTGTTGTTGTTATTGTTCTTCAAGAAAAGATAAACTAGAGGGTACCAGGGACCCACCCACTTTTACCCTGTGAGTCCTGGGACTTGAGGGTGTGCAGGGGAGGACATGTGACATGGGACCAACTAATGGAGGAGAAGAGTTTGGGAAGTGGCCCCTCCTTATTGCCAAATTGAATCAGGTCCACAAAGACCTATGGGGATGAAACTGGGAGGGGAAAAGGACAGAGTGGAGCTGGGACAGAGCTGGGGGTTGGTACAGGTCAGGGCTTGAGATCTATATAGTAATTTTTTTGCAGCAGCCCTTGGTGTATGAGCTCAGTACTCAGGGTATTAGTTTCTGAACTTTAATGCTTGAAAGCAGTTGTCTTCTCTGGCCGTGGGCTTGCTCTGAGATGGGTGAAGCTTTCTGCTTCACACTGAGCCCCCCCAGAAAAACATGAGTTATTTCTCCTGTCACTCAGCCCCTTTTAGCAGAGATGAACCATCATGGGTGATAGGTGAATAGCAATGTGATTGTTCTTGCCTAGAAGAGTGAAGCCTATGAATGTTTGCAGTCTATTTCCTATATTTTTTTAAATATAGTTGATCTCAAGCAGATTCTGCTGCTTTGAGCCAGCTTTTCATTCCTCAGTGTCACCAGGACAGAGCTCAGGAGGAGTAATTTCAGCCTTCTTTGTGTCCTGTGTAGGTCCTGATCCCGAAGCGTGAGGAGCAGGGAGTGGCAGCGGGGCGGGCAGGCGGCCTGGCGGCTGGAGAAGCGGGAAGATGCTTCATGGCGTGGCAAGGTGCAGGCGGATCATCTGTACTCAGGCTGGTCCCGCTGCTGCTCCCCAGCCTCCAGCCACCAAGCTTCTCCTTCGGCGCCAAAGGTGGAGCTGAAGGTGTTGGGGGGAGAAGGAGCCGATGGCTCGCTGTGGCTGCGGTCTGCGAGCTCCGGTCGGCGGGCAGACACTGCCATCTCCCGACAGCGGGATCCGGCCCCCGGAGGCTCTGCACCGCCTCCGCGGCCATGGATGCTGCGGGGAAAGCAGCGCGGGGTGCGGAGCCTGGGGACCCGGGGCTGGCTCACCCGTGCTCTGGCTCCAGGGCGGCTCTGGAGACCTGTCCGCAGGCAGCAGCAGCAGGCTGCTCCGGGCCGCGGGGCGGGAGTGGTGCTGGAGGTGACACAGGGAGATAAGCCCGAATGCAGCGGGAGCTTGGGAGGCGCACAGAGGTGCCTGAAGCTGAAACCCGAGCGGGCCATTCCTGGCACCATCATTAATTAACAGCAGGGAAGACAGGAATCGGTAAATTGCGTGTGGCTCTCCCTGCCCACCCTCTCACTGCACCTGATCCACGTTCCCGGAGAAGAATGCATTTAAAGGAAGCAGCAGCGTGATTTTACACTCCAAAAAGACACTAACGTGCTGGAAATCAGCAGAAATTCACGCACCTTTAGCTATTACAAGTACCATTCCCACTGAAGCAAGCCAAGCTTGGGAGACGGAGCTGGGAAAACGCGTTCAGCCGCTGAGCCTGTCGCTGCTCCAGCACACCGGCCCGACTGTGGGACGCCGCTGGAAGTGCAGTTCCGTGCTAAACTGAGCCCAGTAATTCCCAGCAAGAGCACCAGGGGTCATTCCACTCTTAATGTCCACCTTGGAACAGCTTCTCAGCATACAAGCACTAGCAAACACCTCTCCCCTTTTCCTCTCCCTCCCGACTGCCTACGATAAACCTGAACTGCAAATAAGGTTGTGTTTAGACAGGAAAGTGGTGGGAATAATGTCTGAGTAAAGACAGGAGGATCTATCCCGGTGGAAAGGCTTTTGAATGGTTTACAGTTTTTGCCTGTAATTGTACACATTCCCTGAACAAATCACATCCACTCATTTATTATCGTGCTAAACAACGCAGTAGGTCTAACACACAGGTGTGTCACTCGCCCTGCTTCGGGCTAGAGATATCTGCAATGGAATGTGATTTTTCCACACGGAGTTATGTTAATGCAACATCAGAGGTGACCAGTTCGAGGAGATGAGGAGAGAAGGGAATACAGGAGGAAAAATAATCTGAACAAAATGTTCACCCAAATATGGAATAAAATGACCAAGAACAGGTGTTTCCTTTCTTCCTGACATATTAAAAATTTTTTAAAAAATTCCAACAAAAAGGTTGTTGTTGTTGTTGTTTTTTAACAATAATTCTTTTTAAAAATTTAAGTATTTCTCTAGCTGGTGATAGTTTGATCTGAAAGGCCTAATAAGCAATGGGAACTTTCCCTGGGCTTTAGATTGTGTCCCATGTGTCAGCTGGATTTATTTGTCATGTGAGTAGTAATGAGGAATAAATTGTTTGAGGCTGGAATACCTAGGGCTTTGCTTCTAGTTAAAGCAGGTTACACATGTGAAAAATGTGTACCTTCTGTCAACTACTGCGAGTGTTTTCCATGTTAAATGCAAGGTGTTTGAGGCCCACAATCCCACAGGAACAGAGGTGCAGGTTTAGGGGAAGGTGAGAGCTACACACACACACAAACACATTTTGTGCCACTTTTCTATGGCTTAGTATTTCATTTCATACATGAGCAATGCAGTACACAGGATTGATGTGCTTTGGGTGAAGAACTGAGCGCTAACCCAGTCATACGCACCAGAAAGTTAACCCCTTTCTTCCTGACCTTCCTCTGCACTCCATCTACCCACTTCAAGAAAAGGTAGGTCGCTCTTCTCATAGATATTTTTTCCCCCAGGAAGAATCTCTAGAAAAAGAAACATCCTCAGTTCCCAGTGTATATCAACATATGAGTTTTGCTGTTCTCACAGTCTTAACACTTTTTGCTATAACAGGCTCTGGTACCTCACTCCATGTCTGTCCAGAACTTAACCAGATAATTTATCCTCAAGTCCTTAATGGATGCTGAAGATTATACCATGTCAGCACTCACTCCCTGGCTTGTCTGAAAGTTTTTCATCATCTTGGCCAAGAGTTTCCATTCTCTTTAGCCTCAAGAATCATCAGGCAGCCCCTATGCAATTTATTGCAGTTTATAGTTTCTCTGTATGAACGTCACTTCCAAAATATTCATTAGAAAAATTAGTCATTTACAATAAATGTTACATTTTTACAAGAAAATGCAGCAATTCTTTATTAAGCATCTGGATTTTTTCAGCACCACTTCATAATGAGGATGAGCCTGAACTGGAACACCTGATCTAAACCCTCTTTTGACTTTTGGAGAATGTCAGATCCAAGTTTTTAAGGGCTGGGATTGTCTTCATTTTGAGTCTTCCACAGCTCTGAGCACATAGTTGGCACTTAACAAATAAACAATATAATCCAGTGCTGGACCAGAAATTAATGGCTAGACTGTATCTGTACTTTATAAAAAATGTATACGTCTTCCACATTATCCATGCTACGTCAAATGCAATGCCTTCTTTAGTTTGTAACCATAAGTGATTGCAATTAGAAAATGCAAATTCCAGCCCACAGCTCATGGGGTCGCTGGGGGAAAACAACATCCTTCATGTGGCATGAAGGATAATCCAGAGGTGTGATTTGGAATGATGAAATGGCTTTTAGACAATAGCATTGTTGCAGAGAAACAATAACTTGAACTATGGCAGCACCTGCTGCAAAGCTCACCTGGGCAGAGGCTCAGTCTCTGGTCTGCAGTCACACCTGGCTGGAAAGGAACAAGCTGTAAATGATGGCACAAGGAAAATATAAATTAATGACTGTATCTTATCATGGAAATTAATCCATGTCTGATTCATTTCCAGCTCTCTTGTAGGCCAGAGAAGGTGGCTTACCCAGGTTGGACTTACATGGATACAGCTTCATACCAGCACTTTCAAGAGAATGAGCACTTTGTATATATAACAGTCTCGTGGAGCTTCCCCTTACAAAGTATCACCTGCCAAAACCTTCCTGCTAACATCACTGCTGTTTTACATGATCTGGGGTTTAGGCCACTGAAGTGTCTAGAATTGTAAACTAAAAAAAAGAATGATTGAAAAGCATCTCACATTGTCCTCCCTCAGGAAAGAGAAGTGTCCTTATTGAACAGGGACAGACTGAAATGCAGTAGGACAGCAGCATTAGTCTCAGTCTATATTGTTTGGTCAAAAGCCTATACTACATTTTCCTTAGCATCTGCTTTTGGGTGTTTGGTCTTCTCTGTGCTTCACAGTGGAAATGAAGAAACTGTGAAAGCTTCTGGCAGTTTGCATAGAACAGAAGGAGAGAACATAGATGGAAAAGTGCTCCAGCAGAGGTGGAGCAATGGCAACTGATATGGAAGGGGAAGTCATAGGAAACAATGCAATCTAACTTGTTCCAGCTGCCTGAGCAATCACAGGGACAGTGCCAGATGTAATATAGCTCTGGTTAGCATGAGCTGAGATCTGGGATAGCCTCCAAAAGCAAGGATAGAGAGGAGAGAAGCAGCAGCTTGTTTGTGAACAAAAGACTAAACTATTTGGTTGCTAAAATATATGCAAAGGAGGTATTCCTTCCCTTAGCCCCATGTGCAAATCACATCTAATCTGGGAAAAAGACAAAGGAAAAAATAATCCAGTTTGTGGTTCCACTGAATTCATTTGATAAACACTGGAGACCATGCTAAATGAGGAGAAGAGCTTGGAGAGTGTTATTTTTGTTGTGCAGCAATTGAGCCCGATGTTTTTAACAAACTACTGCTACTCTGTTTGAGAAACTGCATTTTAAAAATGTGAATCAACTGGGACAATTCACAACAAGGCAGCAGTTGTGAGAGCCCCTCCATTAAGTGTATGGTACATGGATGGTCAGTCCCTTCCATGATTATGCTGTGGGATGGTGGGCTTGAATTACCTTAGGACTACTTACCTAAGATGCAAATTACCAAGGACTGTGGTAACTGAGTCTAGCCTGTGTGCCAAGGAAAAGAACAAATAATCTTATTCTGAACTTCCCTCCGCTGGTATTTAATCTAAATCCATCTCAAATTACTTTATATTATGTGCAGTCATGTCTACGACTGTTGAGTTTACCTTTCTCCCTAATCCATTTAGAAGATGAAGGAAACCTAGGAGTACTGTGTAGATCAGATGGCCCTGTCCATCCCATTACCTGCTTGCAGTTGTTCCCAAATCCACAAGAGCATGGGTAGAGCAGAGTGTCAGTCCTCTCAAAGACAGTACCAAGCCTGCAGGATTGCTAGCCTGTGCAAATGCAGTCACAGTTTATGATTCACTGCTTTGCTCAAGTGCAAGAGCTGTGCAAGAACACGGGCAAGACAGGCAGCAATTTGAATGCCTATCCAGAAATATTTTGCAAAACAGCCCTGCTGTAAGGAAGGATCCTTTGACTTGGTTTCCAGAGCACATTAAGAAATACCTTCAAGATGTTTTTCTATTTTTAACTTGCTTGTGTTTTCTCCATGAAAGTAGGATTAGGCTGTTCAATTTGCTCAAAGTATCAAGTCAATCTGCATGAAGTTGCTTGAAGGAAGGGATTCTGGTTTGACTAGACTAAATTTCAAAACAACTAGACAATAATTATCATTATTGGTTTATATTAAATTGAAAAAAGAGGCAGGAGATAAACAGCAATATCCCCATTGTACAGAAAGAATGGAAGACCTGGAGAACTCAGACAATTTTCTTACTTCAGGGTCTTCATCCAGCTCCATTCCTCCTCTGACACAGAAGTCACTGCTCTGAGAAGGGCAGCAGGCATTGCACTAGCATAGACCTGCCACTCATCACCATTCTCAGCTAGGAAAATGGAGCAGGACCAATCACTCAGTTTTGTGATCAGTGAAAAAAAATCTGAAAAGCAGAGCTAATTCTTCAATGTAGCAGCAGAGTGGGCTTTCACAGAAAAATCTCTACTCCATTCACAATTTCTGAGCACTGCTGCAGCCAGCCTTCCTGCAAATATGATCAATTAATATATACTTGTTAACATTTGTAGTCTTGCCACATTATGTATATATGGCTGCTCCTTTCTCTGCAGACACGGACACAGTCTATTTGAGCAATAAAAGCTGCTGCTTTCCTACAATCAAAATGCCATCACTCTTACTAGTATCAGATCACCGTAGAGTTCTAGCCACAGAAACCCTTTACATTTATCACCTGGCATGTGCCACCTCTGTGCCCTTTTTCCCAGGGACACCACATCTGTGGAAATATTAATAAATGAAAAATTGCATTTGTGTAATCCTGTGAAATGTTTTGACTACTAAAGTTGTTCTATAGTAGTTCATTAAAGGACACATAAAGTATTTAAGTTTACATTTTATAAAAGGATCAGGAATGCTCTGGCTGATAGCTTTCTTTCTATTGAGCATCTGTTTCCTATTTTTTTAACAGTTTACAGCAGTGGTTGCCCAATTCTGTACTAATAGTTGATCTTAACTGGATCAAAACATGGTAATTTCTTAACAAAGGTTAGAGAGTGTCCTTCTAACACAGCTTCCTATGGCTGCAACCAGCAATGTCTGTGCATCAACATCTGGTTTCAAAATATTAAAAATTATAAACACTTCCAGATACAATCCATCTGGTCTCAAAAAATTCTACATCTGCATAATTTTGCTTTCTTTTTAAAAACCAAACACAGACTAAGTTTGGCCCTGTTACATTACTGAAGAATCCTCCTCCTTCTAAGTGTGGGGCAAAGCCCATGGTCTAGTTTTGTTGGAAGCACAGATCTGTATCTGGCTGACTGTTGTGTCTAACATTGCTGTGTTAGTAAGTGACAAGCGGAAATTCTTTGTTTGATTGGCATGTGGTATCTGAGGGAATCAGAAGGAAGGCTGCAATGAAGAACTTCTGCTGAACTGAAGGCGCAGTGAAGTTTGCAGCGCTGGCTGTGATCAGGCTTTTGAAAGCTGTTTGCTTACTGCTCATCTGCATCCTGTCAGTCCCCTCAAAGACACCACCAAGCCTGCAGGATTTTGCTGCCCTGTGCACATGCAGTCACAGTTTGCAATTCACTGCTTTGCTCCAGTGTCTCAGGCTTTCCTGAGCAGCATATTCCTCGGCTCCAATACCTTGCAGACTGGTCTGCAGCACTGAAAGGATCAGAGCATTGAAAATGGGACCATCCCTCTCCCTTTTGGCTAGAGATGCTTCCTGTGGGATGGCTGCTGCCGCTCTGACTAAACAATACTGGACTACTTCCTCTGGCTTCTCTCCCCTTCCTTTTCATTTTACATGCCAATTCAAGGATCTCTTGTCCCTGACTGTTTTACCCAGATGGAAAGATCATTTGTATTTCATATGCACAATGAAATAACAAGTCTTTCTTGCACAAATAACTGTGTGCTGAGTACAAAATGGGACTGGTTTCATTAATTTTTAAAGTAATGATTCTATTTAGTGTTCAACGTTATGTATATAAAGAAATGGTGAAATGAAAAATAACATATGGAAATTAATAGATATGTGGGAGATCGGTATTCCAAGTCAGAAGTTCATCTTATCTTTTTTGTGCCCCTCAGTGGTCTACTTTGCAATGAAACAGTATTTTTCCCTTAGCTTTTAAAAAGCTAAACAGGTTCCAGTAATCTCTGAAGACATGACACTGAACAGGCCTTTCACCCCAGATAGAGTGCTCCATCTTAAAGGTGAAGAGGTATCAAGTTGGGAATTAGCACTTCTTTCACTCTTTCAAGATTTTACTAGCTCTGATGAGAGCATTTTTATGTTAATAGCAAGCACAGCATTTTTCAGACCAGGACAATGTCCAAGAGAAGCCACTGCAAGGTTGCCTACTTTGACTTGGTTCAGAGATACCTGAGACCCCACAGTCTGTTGCACAATGACAATCAAAAATACAGTAAGTGACATGGTCATAGGCTGAATGGAATGAGTGAAAATGGCAACCAAAAAACCCAAATATGAATATTTCATTAAGGAAAAAATTCCAGTCAGGCCAGCCAGTCTAAATGCTTCATTGCATTGTCATGCTCATTAGTTGCATGTATTTCTAGGTCCAGTTTGAGGCCAACTTTCCTGAAAAATTAGACACAATGGACACCATCCTAACACCGTGCCTAATCTGTCATGACTGATGTGGGTGTTGCCAATGTTTCCTGGAGTGACGATGGCTTGCCAGATGCTGAGAAACAAAATGCAGTCAGACCATAGAGTAAGCTGTGTAAAACAGAAGTCTCCTGCTTCAGTACTTACATATATATCTATATAATTGAATAGCTTGGGTACAATAAATCCATGAGAAAACCTAGAGCAAACCACAAGCAGTTAATGTCAAACAAACCCCTAAGTACCCACAGCAGCCACCAGAAAGCCAGGCAGAGAGGGAAACTCTTCTTTCTTGAATGAGATCTGAGGCAGCTTTTTTCATAGTTTTCACACCTAGAGCTTCCTTCCCTTTCCATCCATATTTTGAAAGATGTTTGAGCATAGCTTGCCCTTATTTTGAAAGTGTGATAGTTCAGTCTTGACAACAATTCTTTTATTTTCAATTTAAGCAGCCAAAATAGAGTTTGCCCATTAGTGAAAGAAATTCTCAGGAAAATATAGGTGTTGCCTTGGGATTCTTAATGACCCTGAACTGCCAAAGTCACAGAATACAACCATCCCAACAGTATCACTGTGTCACAATAGAGTTTAATTCATTTGATCATTTGACAACCAAACTATTTAAAAACCATCCATAATTCATAGAGGGACAAGTACCATCATCCCTTGTTTTCATCTCCTACACTAAGCATTTTTTAAATGCTAACCTTTGAAGTCTTTTCATTCTTTCCTCCTTATTCCTACTTTCATCTCCTTCAGCTTTGTCTTCCCTTTTCTCACAAAGGATATTTTCCTCCATTGCAAACCCAGTAATTTTACTGTGATAGGGGCATGTGGTTAGAAAGAAATGGTCATGAAACTTTTGTTTCCCATCATCAGCTGAGGAAAAAGATGTCTTAAGATGTCTAGATTAATTACTTAAAATTGTCTGTAAAGGAAATAAGAATCAAATTATGTTCTCTATTTTTTTTCGGGAGCGGGGAGTAGATATTTAGCATATTATAAGTTGTGATCAGTGCTTCTGAACACCTGCTATCCTGCCTCAGTCTAGGAGGTGCAGAGGGCTGCAGTCTCTCTGGCTTGTCTGGGCACCCATTTCAATGTAAGGGCAATTTCTACTCTTGAGCAGAGTTCCTGTAGATATGAGAAGCAAGTGAGGAGTGCAACGGCTGTTGTCAGCCCTGCCAGGAAGGGATGCTTATAGACCCTTAAAGAAAGATACAGAAGGTTGAAATTAGGGATGAGGCTGCAAGATGAGTCAACATTCAGGGTTCAGGATTCAGAAAAAAAACAGAATTTTAAGCAGGTATTTCAGTATTGGTGTGAGGGTGAAGAGCCTTTCTTCCCAGGTGGAAAGCAAAGGTTTCATCCTCTGATTCCTGAGAAATAACACTGCAGTGGTGAGAGAAGTTCTTTCCTTTATTTTAAGAGTCCCTCACGACAAAGAAAAACACCTTGAAGAAGTCATTTGGGGAATCCTAATACTTATATCTCTCTTAAAATATTGGTAAATTTATTAAAATAAAATAAATAAAAGATTACATTGAATAAAGCTGTCTTACCCCTTAAGTCTGCCTCACAGATATCTTTATCTATTTGGCATGACTTCAACAAACTATGATTGACCTGCATAGAGGCAAGTGCCCTATATTGAGACAGAGGGAGTACTACCTGAAGCTACAGACTTAACACCAATTATTTTGCTTTACTACACACTCAAAAAAACCTGAATAAGTATGAGATTGTTTGGCCAATTTTATGGTCATAATTTTTTTTCTGCTAAATAAATTTGCCACCATCCATGTTCACTGGATGTAAAGGCAATATTCAATGTTTTATTTGATATCACAGAATAATCAAGTACACTGCATATTGTGTCGAGCTTGGAAACGGGAGTCTCAGAGTTATTAACTGAACCAAGACAGCCAAAATTTGGCACTATGTCTATTAGAATAAATGTTGTTGCACAGTTAAATATACCAAAGTATCTCTAGAAGAGGCATAAATAATTGCATAATTCAATGTAGCAAGCAAGCTAAGAAAATAAAATAGCCTCAGCAAATAATTTGTTTTCCTAGGCAGCTCACAAAAAGGAAAAGAACCAAATCAGATATTTGCATTTCCTTATTCTCTAACTCTTAAAAGGTTTTTTTTCCCTTTATGAAACAGAAATAGTTGAGTCAGAATCTGGATTTGTTTCTGTTGAGACAAATGGCAATAGCATGACTTCCGTAGTAAGGAAGCAAATCCATTTTGCCAAAGAAATGCTGTAAGAACTTATCCATACTCTCTGACATGTTGATAACATTAGCATTTAGCTTTTCTGTCTGATAGCATTGTTTTAGTATGAACTTCATATTGCTTTGGAAGTTTCCTCGGTCTGACCTCAAGATCCCTGAAGAGTGATGGCCTAAAATGATTTCATATAAGGATTAATGAAAAGCAAACAATAAGAAAATTATACTGGCTTCAGATTTATCTGCTCAAGTGTCTAGATTGCTGCAAATCAATTTTAAACTGTGCAGAAGCATATAAAAAATACATTGCCTCTTTAGATGCAATTTTCTCCTTCAACCTTCACTCAGATTTTAGCCAACTAAATGGTGGAAGACAGAATAATATTAAGACAAACAGGATATATATGCAAACATACAATCCAACTGCTAGACTTTATGGATGGTCATGAGTAGGAATAGCTAAGCTGGTATTGAGACCTAAAGACCTTTGTTCTTCAGTGATGTACTTAAGTTCCTCGGTTCCACTTAGTAACAAGTTTCTGTCCATTCCATTTTTGTTACATGTTTCTTCAATTGTGCAGTTCAGTCTTACAATAAAGGAGTGTATTCCATGCTCTGGGTAAATATGTAACCTCTATGGGATCATTCATACTTGAAAATTAATTTGGCACAAATGCAGGGGAGTAACTAAACACTACCTTTTCTGTGTAATTCCTCCTGTAGATATTGCTATTGCACATTGAAATTGTCTGCCTATGGATTATTTAGGAATCTTGATCCAGATCTTTTGCTTCAGTAGAACTGTTTAGGTGCAATATCACATTCAGAAAACTCTTCATGATCTATATTTAGGTCACATAAACCAGAAAAGGAGTTAAGACAGACAAATTGGCTGGGCTGGCAGAAAATCACTAACAGAGATGCACAAAGCACAGACAATCCTTGATGTTTTAATTCCAAGACATTTCACTAATTTTTGCAAATTTAACTCCAGCGACCACGTACCAGTGATGAGATTAGAACTCACTTCCTTGAAATCATCTCTGCCCTTGCCTACTTGCATGTTACCTCTCCTCAGGATAGCTAGCAGAGGCAGATGAGAAGGTAAAGTGTTTGTACCTCACACACAGAAATTCTATTGACTGATATATTAAAGTAATCAAGGGATGCAATTTAATCTCAATTTTAGGGGCAATTGCTTAGAGAAGTGAGGAAGGAATCCTGTTGCAACACTCTACTGCTCCCAGTTGCCTGTCATCTCATCTAGAAGGGAGGCTTCCTATTCTTCCCCCCCAAACTTTGACACTGATCACTGAGTAAGGGACAGCTGAATTAGATCAGTTCTCCATGGTGTGAAGAGGGTTACTGAGATTTCACCTTGATGAATCTCAATCGTGTGTATGAGGTCAACCCCTGGACTGGATGAATTAATGGACCCTTATGGCCTTAACCACCTGGAAACTTTGCCGCTCTGAAATGTTCCTTTCTTACCGGGAACCTGGAGGATGGTGAGTTACACAGTGTCTGCTCCAGCTTGTATCCATTCTGAAATGCAAACACAGACTTTGGCTTGTCCTGCTGACTGCACTGTCTGCAGACATCTAGTTAACTACCAAGAAGACCTGCAGAGTTGCAGGACTGTGACAACAGAGGCGATACAAGCATTGAATTGAATGTGTTACAAGACCATAAAGAACTACTGGGAATTAAAGCTTTGCAGCTGACTGCTGGTCACACGTGCCCTTCTATTGCCCAGTTCAGTCAGGAGGAGTAGCAGAAACATTTGTAGTTTTGGTTGCCTAAAGACAAAAAACTCTTTGTGAAAATATAGAATCTGGAAACAAGCTGCCTGATGTGGTCCTAAAATTTGGCTGCAAATCAAACACAAGAAAGGTATTGGTGAAGGCCATGTCACACACAGAGGAACACAGTGATACTCAGCTTTGGAACCTTCCTTGGGCTGTGGAAACAAATCAAGCTTCATTTAGACAAAATATATTCACAACTAGACAGAGTTCTGCTTTGTTTTTTTATCTTAAATGTAAGCATCAATGTAAGAGGGCATTGATGACTAAATGAGACTGTACTTTTGCTTTTTGTACAAAACAACTGTATTTTCCTAACGCCTTCCCCAACCACATTACTCAGCAACAGCCTTTAAAAAGAGTGTCTCCTCTTAAAAATCAAAAAAGGATCTAATAATATTCATATGGTTGCTCTTGCTTCAGATGCTTCTTGTCCCTACAAAGTACAGTGATAGACCTATAAAACTAAGAGTTGTACACCAAATTGACCTTGACCTCTAAAGGTCAAATTAATCATTAGCTTCACTTCTCTCGAAAACATGCCCACACCAACTATAATTTCAATTTCTGAGTGCTTGACTAGGTTGAGAATATGGCCAATCTTAACATTTCAATGAGGTGACTCTAGGATTATCATGTAGATAAATATATGCCCCAAATGTCATATTTACTCTCAATTAAGAAAGAGTTAAACAAAATGTTTCAATGGAAAGTTTAATAACAAAAGACATTTATGATGTTTACTTAAATTTTCTGGACCATTAAGTCCAAATGACATGACTTATTGGATGCTATATCTGGCCAAAAAATCTTTTTGACCAGTCTAAGTTTTACTACATGCTGAGCTGCCAGCATCCCTATTAGAAAAATAAAATAAAATAAAATAAAAAAATATAAATCTATGGTTAAATCCTAGTTTTCTCAGTGAAATCTGGATTCTGAATAGCCATTCATGCCAGAAAGTACCTTTTGAAGTTTACATTAACATGGATATTTATTTATTTTCCCTCTGTAACAATGACAGTGGTTGAAATAAACTGTTTAATTCTAAATAGAAAACACATCTGCTGTTTCTGCATTGTTTGTGGTTGCTGGAGGGGTGACAATTTAAACCAAGTAGCACACATGACATTTTAAGTGAGATGTTGTATGAGGATTTGCAGCTGCTGTACTTTCCTATTTTTCTCTTTCCTGACGGCACTGCTCCATTGCAGGGCCTGCAAACTTTTCTGTCCCCAACACAGCTCTCAAAGGGAAAGTTTATACATGTCCTTACATACATACATGCCTATTTGCATAGATGTGATATTTTTGACACTCTTGTGTTCATTTCTTTTGGGGACAAGAGTGTTTTCTTGGAGGTGAGAACATCACTGATGAGGTCACTTTGCTGGTGACTAGATGTCAAGCCGGAGTCTTAGAGCTCCAAAAGCAACCTGCAGTTAAGTCCTGACACCCTGGCATTGGACAACATGGCTCACTTGGAGATCAGTGTGTTGGAAGGACCTCTGGGCAGTGAATTTTTTGGTGCTGGAGAACAACAGAGCAGGCTCTGAGCTGGCGCTTTTCTCTCTGGCACCATCCCTCAAGGCTGCTGCACAGCATTGAACAAGCAGGAAATGCTGTAGGATTGGACTGAAGAAGGTAGTCAGAGGTTAGAAAGGCTGGCCCTGCTCCAGGCAGGGAAGCTGTGAGAATGGACAGAAGCTCTGGCTCCTCTCTAGCATTTCATCTTGCCTGTGGAGGCTTTAAGGTGAGATGTCATCTATCCTCCACCCCAAGTACATGCTGGCTGAGTAACAGACTTAATTTGGGCCCAAGCAGCTCAGAAGTGTCAGCCCTAATCACAAAGGGTGAGTTGTACCTCTGAATATTATGCTGCAGTCCCAAGACCTAAACTACAGTTATTTTTTTTTCTTCAATCCCTGCAGGGGCTTAGTGTCAAGGATGTAATGATCCTTTCAGGTTAATTAGCTTGGCCCTAAATTTATGAAAGTTACTTTTCTAAATACTTTTGATAATCTTGAAATTTTGTCTTTTCACTAGGCTGAGACAGTGAAACTCCCTTCACTCGCCTGTTCCCACACTGCTTTATGTTTAATAAACCCCTGAGGTTTGACAGTGCAGCAGTGCAGTCCATTAACCATAAAAACAGTGTGGGCTGATATTTGACTCCTATATTATGGCTGGAGCAACTAAAATACTCCCGAGTAGTGTGAAAAGCTTAGGCAAGCACCTGAAGGAGGGCTGGAGCCCATGAGTTCCCAGTACACAGGCTCCATTTTTGCTGATTTTTTCTTTTCAGTTCAAATAAGGGTTTTGGCATTTTCTTTTGCCAGATCTTAATAGAGACAAGGCTTCCTCTTTCTCTGGAAAAAATCTTACCTTGGATCTGAACGGAAGTTTATGACATTTTCTTTGCTGTTATGGGATATTGTGTTTATTCCTCTCTGTTGTCTCTCAGCAAAACAAGAACTTCTCTTTGGGTTTTATGAAATGTCTTGGGTAGTGCAAATTATTTCCCTTGGGAGGGACGAGATTACAACAAACTGCAAATACTAAAAAAATAAAATTCCCAGGGAGGAGCCCCAGTATCAACCTCCAGGTCATCTTCCCCTACAGTCCTCTTGGCATCATACAAACTGAACTTTGTCCTGCCCTAGTTACTGATGTGCCCAGTCCAGTCTTTAGAAACAAAGCATAAACACACCCAGCCAAGTGCAAGCTTAATATAAATGTGCTGCCTCTTCCTTTCATTACACTTGTGAGAAATTGTTTGTGTTCTGAGAGGGAGGACAGGGAAATCAGTTCCCAGGTCAGGTCTCTCTGTAGCCCTGCAGGCAGGGAGGACAGAGGCCAGCTCCAGTGCGGAAATCTTCAAGCACTGATATTGCCACACGCTGACAGGGGTGTGCAGGCCCATGTGCTCTCACGGGGTCATGGCATGTTTGGGTTTTTTCATAATGCTGGCCCCCACACAGCAGCCCCAGAGAACGAGGCCATGCTTTTCTTTCAGTTCAAGGAATCACTGGGCTGCCAAAGAAACCACATAACAGCTATTCCGCAGATGAACTCAAGTAATGGCACAGCACTTGGGTGGCCATATTTATACTGGGCTAGCCAGGAATGTCAGGATTTCAGCATTCACAAAAAATGCACTTCTGGCACAAACTATCTCTGTCATTTCAGCTCCACTCCTCAGTCTCAAATGATCCATATTGTTAGGAGAGCTTTAGTGTTTGGAGTAGCATGTGTTTCCCCTCTCCATAGGTTTTGGGAGTAAGGAAATGAATCCTGCTCAGCCGTCCTCTTCAGCAGTTCTGCTTTCCTCTAAGTAAGCAATGGCAAACATGAGATGGGAGAGAGATACATCTGAAGTCATGCAATCTGTCACAGCACAGCATCTCCCAAGCACAGGCTTTTTACCCTTGGATCTGTCCCATCTCTGTCTGCACAGCCATATTTCAAGGATTTGTCACGGGTCACATCTGCCAGCAATCATGTGGAAGAAATATAGAAAATGAGCAGCGTGCATTAGCTCCACTGTTCTCCTCCCGCAGCACTGTTCTCCTCTCCTCTCCTGGGCTCCTGACAAACAAACTCCCATGCTGAAGACAACCAGCCTAATCCCTACCCCAGAGAAGCAACTGGGGAGTCCCCATGAGCCTCATCAGATATTATCTCACAGGATCAGAAACCTGTGAACCCCATTTGCTCAGCAGGAGTATAGGAGATGAGGCACAGCCTCACATGTCCCCAGAAACATCAGTCTAGCAAGGAGACTCTGAGCACTGCAGCAAGCAAGGCCACCATGAAAACTCACTCAGAAGTTGTGCTGGTTACACCTGGGCAAGGACAGAGTCAGAGAGGTTTTTCTCTATGAGAACTCCCTCTGCGAGTTGATGGGACCAACTAGAGGTTGGTTTGGTTATTGACAGCCTGAGAAACCAATTGGAGAAAGTTAGCTTGCTCTGTGAAAACACATTTTGAAGGAGGTAACCCAGAAAAAAGCTCTTTTATTTCTGGTGGCTGAGCAGGTAACACTGGCCTGGCCTGAACTCCCTCCCAGGGGGGGCTCGGGAGGCCGCTGGGCCCTGTTTGCAAACCAGGGGACCCGATGGCCGGGGGGGAGGCACCGGGCCCTGTCTGGGAGCAGGGGTGGCCATGGGCAGTGTGGGGCTGCAGCTGAGCCCAGAAAGGCTGATTGAGATCTCAGCCACCCCTCACCCAGCACAGCCTGGGCCTGGCCCAGCCGCTGCAACTCCTGTGTGAAACTTTAACTCTTTAGTGCTCGGACAAGACTTAGAGACCTCCAATCTACCTTTGAATGAAAGGGGAAAACAGAAAAGATACAAAGTCAGTGAAGCAAGAGCTAAGTTTTTTAGATGGGAGGAGAATGAGGAGATGCTGTGAAGATGGCTGAAAATCCTTTTGTGAGCTGTAGGGTGGACTGTACTGCACTGAACATTCCTATAAACCGTGGAGAAAAGACATGGGGGGTTGGAATGTTCCATGTGATAGATCATTTGACCAAAAGCACCTGTGTTGAGAATCTTTTGCCCCAAGGAAAGAAGGAGATCTCACTTTTCTGAGGATGAAGCATGAACAGAGAGAAAAGAGATGAAGAGAACTTTTGCTTTGGAACAGTTCAGTCTTAAAAGTAATACCCCATGAGTTTGACATGGCCCACAAGCACAGCTCAGGGAAGGCTGTGAAGTTGGGAGGAGTGCCACATGGTTGCAGATTCCCTCACGGCTGCTATTCCTGAAAGTGAAGTCAAAGGAAAACTGTTTCCCTCTTGGGGGAGAAATCCCTAAAGCCAAGCAAGAGCAAGCTCCTCTCTCTGAAGTGAACTGAATAAGATTATTTAAGTGGGGAACTGACTGAAGTGTCTTTGTATGTGGTTGTTAAGAAAGAATGGGACGAGGGAGGAGGGAGTGGTCTGAAGATCTTATTCTGAATTTGCTGCTTTCTTTTTTCTTTGTGTAGTTAATAAATTTCTTTTTATACCCTTTCAAGTTTTAAGTTTGCCTTGCTTTTGCTCCTGGTTCTGTCTCACAACAGAAAAATGAGTATATTTAAATTGGTAAATCAAACCTATAACAGAAGCGTATCTAGGAAAAAATAATAGTGAATTCTGGATTTGTTCAGGATTCCTGGGCATCTGTCAGACATGGGGAATCAAATCTGTGCTCCCTCCAACCTAAGTGCTTCGTGCTTCAGAGTCCTGTGCCTCCTTGGCTACACAAGAGCAGATTGGCTGTACCAGTTCTCCCCGTGACTCCAACAACCCTCATCAGTATCAGTTTAATTGCACCTTATCTGTATGGCTCATTTACACTTAGGCACAAAATCTGGTGTACTTTCAAAGTCTCAGATTTAATGCATATGTGCAGTCTACCTTCAGATCAGACATCTCCTGAGAGAAGCGTGTTCTTTTGTACTTGGTTTCTAGACCAGGAAATCCCAGGTAGGAATATAGATGCCCTGATTTTGGTTAAAATGGACAAATAAGTAATTGCTGTAAATTGAAAGAGGAGTGGCATCAGTCCTTCAGAATAAGAATATTTTTGTAGATCTTTCAATCTCTATGCCATACCAAGTTGGACTGTTGTTCCAGACTGCTTTTTCAGAATTGTTCAATTTCTCTGTACTTTGGGACAAAATAACCAAGGAAGATTTGAAAACAAAACAAAACAAAAGCCACTTAACAATCTTGGATATTAGAACACCAAAATCAAGCACTTCCAAGTGAAGATTAATTTAATCCCTGTAAGTAAAATTTTATCATCATATAATACCAGCTCCATAAAATAGTACTGATGTTCCTTGTGAAAATTTAGGAGCTTTAACCATATCGGGAAAAAATCTCTCATTGCAAAGGTTTCTAAAGTATTAGAGGACTTGGTAGGACCTCTTCTTTGTGAGATCAATGAACAACCAAAGCCACCTGGTGTGGACACTAATATCTTTTTAAACATGGAGACCTAACACACAAAGCCATCTCATCAGCCAAGGCAGTGGGCCTAGTGTTTAAGAGACAAGATTTGCCAGATTGCTTAGAGCTGAAATGGAACCAACACCAGAGAAACCTTAGTTCTCTTTGCAGTAGTTTAGTGTCTCTTCTATAGGTTTTCTCTTTTTGTTGCTGTTGTTTGTTTGTTTGTTTTGTTCTGTTTTGGTTTTTTGGTTTTTTTGGTTTGGTAAATTTAGTGCAGAAGAGAGATCTGCACATTTTACATTGAACACTTTTCTCAAAAGAAGGAACAGTAGCTTAAAGTAAGCACCAAAGCTTATTAAAAGATTCATACCAAGGCATTGTTTTCTTAATAGAAAACGTTCCATAGATATGCCATGAACAGGAAATACTGAACCCAAATAATATGCAAACAAATAAAAAATCCTCAAAATCCTGGTGATGGGAAACTGATCTCAGCTCTATTCAAGCTAGTAGTAAGTTTGCCAGCTGTTTCCAGGGAAATCTAGATTTCATCTGCTTCATAAAGGGTTGGTCATGAACAAAAGACAATTAACTAAACCTCTGTGCATGAGGAATGACAAATGGAAATCAGGGAAATCCATACACAGTTTAATGTCCTGTTTACAAGTGTTATTCTGGGAATAGGGCTAGTATGGGAAGGCTTACTGATTCAAGCCAACTGCGGTCACTAAAAGCCAGGGTTAGGCTCAGCAGGAACAGTCATGTGTCAGCCACCCAGCTGATAATTGACAACACAACTTGCAATTTGTGTTGTTTTCCCCTCTGAGAGTCTTCTTTCAGTCATTAACAGTATATTTGAAGATCTGTAGACAGAAAATAGGGACAGAAGCACTTTACACAAATCATAAAGTCCTTTAAAAATCAGTCCCTGAGAGCATTCAATGGTTTTACATGTGACCCAGCCCCACAGGAGTCTTAACCTGTGCAGTTTAAGTTACTCCAAACAGAGCTGTACCACTAGTAATCCATGTGGTATGTGAAGCTGGAAAATTTTGAAACATTTGGACTTCTGTTAATTCTCTGATATTTAGATTAAAACCCCTTTGAGGTATGGACAATCTCCTGCTGTATTTATGGAGAGCCTAGGAAAACCTGTGAGGGAGTGGAGAGAAGACTGAGGTAACTTCCCTGGGCCTATTCCAATGAGAATTTCTGTTTCTATTTCTGCTGCTCCTACATCTGAAAATGGTGACTCAGATTATACTAGGGGAAAAAAAAAAAGCCTAGGAGTAAAATTGCATAATTGGGCCTTTTCCATATAGAGGTTGGATACTAATATGACTTAAATTTTATAAAATCCTCTGAGTAAAGAGGTATAAAATAGAGTGGCTGCATGGCACTAGGATTATCCACAGAAGCTGATTCTGCATGATACCTTTTTCCCCCCAGGGCCCTGTAAATTTGGAACTAAGACAGAAATAGCTGTTTCCTCTTTGCACTGAATACACAGTGCCAGTGAGAGCAGAGAAAGCCTGGGACCTTCTTCGTGCTGCTGCTCTGGTGTGAGCAGATTTCATGTTGGACTGCAGTTGGGTACCAGGTAACTTGTTCAGTATTCAAAAAACCTTCAGCTTTCACACTTGGTTTCCCTGGCTTGGTGCTGTGAAAGTGGATTGCTGCTCCATCTTAAAGATAGTGGAAAGGGTGGGTGTAATCCAGGCTTACAAATTCACCCACACCTGCTGCCTATGTCTCCTGAAGGAAGCCTTGCTGAAGAGGTGCAGCAGTGATTTGCAGCTCCAGATAAATGGAAGCTCAGGCCATGCTATGGAGCAGGCAGGGCTTCTTAGCTCTCAGTGTTTCAGTTAATACAGAGGGCTCCAAGAATTACTCCTATAAATCCAAATGCTTACAGTCTCTTTTCACCCTAGTACCTCTTCTTTAAATGCATGTCTTCTCCTGTGCCAGCAGTACGGAAATAGACTTTTTGAAGTCGCATCAGTTGTTCTAGTGGTTTCATAATTATCACAGAAGTAGTAATCCCTTCTCTTACACATGATGAATCACCTGAGTGGTACTGTACTACTGGGAGGATTACAACATCCAAGAAGTTTGTAAGCCTCAGATTTTCTATAGCCCTTCAGTTTTACCTGTGCCTCCCTCTATCCATTTCAGATGACAGTGTGCTTTTAGGTTTGGCTGGATGCGTTACTGAGACGGGATTCATGGACAGTTGCAGTATCCACTGATAGGATATTCTTCAGCCCTGCCTATCTGTCTCCTGTTCCAGTTTTCATGTGGTACATTACACAGAGACTGTAGAGCCAGTGAGACTTAAAGAGTGCATGCAGATACTTGGATATGATTTACATAGACGTGTATGAAATTGGTTAGATCCATGCTCCCAGATCTAGGCACTAGGCAAAACTCTCAGTTGTGGAGTTAGCTACCCATCCTTTTTTTGCCTGATCTGAATTGTGTCCTGGAAAAATCGGGTAAATTCCTTCACAGCAACGTATTTTCTCTGATAACTTCAGAAATTTCACTCATCAATATACACTTCCAGTCAATGGAAGACATCCTGGGTGGATGCAGCTGCCAGAAACAAAGACACATGAAGCTCCAAGAGAAGACTTTTAATTTTAACAGAACATGTCCAGGAAATACCAATCAATTCATATAGTAACTGATCATCTTCACCCTTAAAAACTCAAGCTAACAGCTGTGCACTGTCTCTTCTTCCAGAAATTACTCCAGATCCCTTTTGACCTGGTGTACACTCTTCACTTCTATTGTAGATTTTGGCAGTTTGCTTCATACTTTTAATTATACCCTCTGAGCAATGAAAGTCATCCTGAATAGTTTACAGCCCGTGCCTCATCTGCAAGCTGTAACCTCTTTCTTCGGAATTAGCAACAAGTCACACAAACTTTTATTTGAAACAACCCATTCCTTTTCTGGTGTATACTGGACGGTATTTCCTGCAAATTCCTATCCATTCCAGCTGCAGTAGAACTTGTCTCCATTCACTTGAACCCAATGCAGATATTTACTGCACGGATACAAGATTTTTAAAGCCTAGAGAAGCAATTTTATTGTCTAGCCTAACTTCCTGTAAAATTAAGATGTTAAAATTTCATTTAGCTATTTGCAATGTGAGCCCTAACACATTGCACTGACTAGAATGCATATTCCTCTATTTTTGCTAAAAGTTAATACAAAATACCGTCATTATTGCATTCCTAAGCTTCCATGTTCCTTATACAGGCCTGTACATGACTCCACAAGCTATTAGGCATTGAAGAATCACATCCAAATTGTCAAAGGGTTGCAGTCTTTCCTGACCAATTTTCATGTCTCCCTAGAGGATCACAACAACCAGTTGCAATGCTATGGTCTGGGACAGAGTGTCTGGAAAGCTGCCTGGCAGGAAGAGACCTGGGGGTGCTGATCAACAGCTGGCTGAACATGAGTCATCAGTGTGCCCAGGTGGCCAAGAAGGAAAATGCCGTCTTGGCCTGTATGAGCAAGAGTGTGGCCAGCAGGACCATGGCCGTGATTGTTCTCCTGTACTTGGCACAGGTGAGACCACACCTTGAATCCTGTGCTCAGTTTTGGGCCCCTCACTTCAAGAAACACATTGACGGGCTGGACTATGTCCAGAGAAGGGCAACAGAGCTGGTGAAGGGTCTGGAGCACAAGTCTTACAAGGAGTGGTTGAGGGGGCTGGAGTGTTTAGCTTAGAGAAAGGAGGCTCAGGGGAGACCTTATTGTTCTCTACAATTGCCTGACAAGAAGTTGTAGTGACATGGCTGTTCTCCCAAGTAATGAGCTACAGGACAAGAAGAAATGGCCTCAAGTTGTACCAAGAGAGATTTAGTTCAGATACAAGGAAAAATTCATTCACTGAAAGAATTGGAACAGAATGCCCAGGGAAGTGACTGAGTCACCAGCCTTGAAGGTATTTAAGAGACTTGCAGATGTGGCACTTTGGGACATGGTTTAGTGATGGGCTTGGCAATGCTGTGTAAATGGTTGGGCTGGATGATCTCAAAGGTCTTTTCCAACCTAAATTATTCTAAATTTCTGTGATTCCATAATGCTTTAATTTTCTTTAGTTTTGCTAAAAAGCAGTTTCACTATTCACTGGAATAGAAAATTAAATAGAGTAATGAAAAACATTATTATCATACTGTTTATGGAGTTTGGAAGGGATCTTGCCAAGCCTATTTTTAATTAAAAATTATTTTAGATGGATGTTTTTGTTTTTGTTTTTGTGGGGTTTTTTAAATTATTTGTTTATTATTGCTATATATTGATAAAAACACTCATCTTCAGATAAGAGAAAGCATATTTAATGATTCATCATATTAAAAAATTCATTCATATTTTAAAATGGTCTCAAACTGTGAAAAAGATGTATTGGAGTTGCTTTTGAAGAGGAGTTTCATATCTTTCATCTGAGACCTTGCAGTGTAGATCCTTTGCAGGTATCTGCAAGAGTGGCAGCCCTAGATTCTCAGGCTGATGTTACAGACTTAATGAGAAATTTCAGATTGCCTTTTGAACAGCTATCTCACTGTGAGATACATTTTCCTAAAAAGCAGAGACAGTTTATGTTGAAAAGAGAATAGAAATGCAAGAATGATCACCCCCCATCCTGTATTTAGATCACAGTTCTTGAGTATCTGGCCTGAGTGTGAGAAATGAGGTAAATGGTCAAAAGCATGTTCTTGTAGGATTTGGTATTTCTGCAATATTTGCTGTAGAATTAGAACATAAAATATTCTTCATTCTCCTCTATCTCCCACTCCTGCATTTTATTTCCTACTTTGCCTAAAACTTGAAATCTTAGATATCTGTTAAATTTTAAGTTTGATTTTAGAAGCTGCTTTGATTTCAAATAATTTTCAATGCTTGAGGAAGTTGTCACAATAAATTGGAACTTTGGAGATTATCTCCTGCACATTTTAATAAACAAAACCATGGCATAAAAAAAGTTGATGAAATCTGCAAGGAAAGTAAATATACCATTCCAGCTGAGGGACCCAGAGGGCTCATTGTTAAGTGAATTGCACAAGCTATTTCCATATCTGAAAGCTGAGCTCGCCCTAATTTATTTAGGAACTTGGAGTGAGTAGGCAGCATTTTAGTATTAATTGAAGTATAACAATCTTTACAAATGTCTATCCAAAGCCATAGAAATCTGATTTAGGAGCGGCTTAGTCATGCAGTATTAGAATATTTCTTTTCCTGGAGAAAATATCAAACACAATATAATCTCTCATAAAGATTCTTTAGAATACATGCAATCTTGTTATTTTTCTTCTCTTCTAGTATTGATATGAACTGGTCTGTCCCGAATTATGTGATTAAAAGAGAAATGTAAAGAATCATAGAGTATTAAATTATTATAGACTGACTCTTGCCCTCTATCCTACTTGTTGTAAGCTCTATTATGCAATTGAGTGTAGTGACATAAATAGGATATAGGCCCTCTTTATCTTTTTGGAAGAAGTTATAGTATATTCAAAAGATTTTTGGTATGTGAGTTACTTTATCTTCATTATAAAAAACAGCTTGGATGTGGACTCTGGGGGAATTTATAGTTTCTCCATGACACAATTAAATTACAAATGTCTCATTAGAGACTGCCAGTGTACCTCAGATAACGACTCTAAAGTATTCATCTTAAAGCTCATTTCCAGACTATTTTTCTTTTGAACTCATTGTACTTTAGGATTGTACTAACTTTTATGAATATGTTTTTAAGGGATGTTGTCCTTTAGGGCATGCTATAAATATTGGTGTGCTTGGAAGAAAAGTTGTTGAGAGTCCAGAGAGCAGAATGAGGGGAGAGGCTGCAAAAGGGAAGCATAAAACCAATCAAAGTAGCTAAGCCCAGTTATGAAAACTTTTGTCAAGCACATTATCAAGAAAAAGTAGTCTTGAGCACACAGATACTTTATCCACTGCAAACTGCAATTAAATCACAATTTCAGAAGATGAAACAACTAGAAGAAGATAATATATTTGCTGTGATTTACTTCACAAAGGAAGTCTGACACCAGTTATTTCCAATACTGACCAAGATTTACAAAGTAGTTCCTTCAGTGAGTGTTTTCTTATATTTTTGGCTTTTTCTTTTGGCATCAATAATACACTTGATTACTGAAAAAGTAAATATTAATGAATTGGAAATTAACTCTTTTCTCCAAACTCTGACATTAGGTAATGAATCTAAACATCTAACTGAATAGATTTAGATTATTTTTTGGTTTGGGTTGATTTTTTTCCTAGCTCTTAGAAAATAATACAAAGCTGTATTATTCTGTCTTTCATATATTCCAAGAAATGGATAAATCAGAACAATGCATCCTTTGTATGAAAGCTCAAGAAATAATTTCTGATCCTCTTCATATAAAACATTGTTTTTACAAAAACTGAGGCTTTGTTTGTAAAGAACGAACTACTGTTTAATGTTAAGTAGAGGTAACCTACTTAAATTTAGTTCTCTTCAATGACTGCACTGGTGAGGGAAGACACCCACCATTCTGCTGCTTTCCCCTAATGTGTCTGTCTGAAGGGAGCATAGCATATCTTTTGTGTAAAAAGGAAGAAAGTAGCTTTAGGTTCTCTAGAGTGGAAGAGGTTCTTTATGTCTTAATACCTCTGTTCTCTTCCTCCTGACACCAAAGAATTGAACCCAGAGCAGTATATTTCTATCAACACCCAGAAAGAAAATCCAGCAGTCAGCAAGCTTGTATAAGAGCCTTCTCTCTCAGACTTCAAACAAGTGATCCCTCTGTTTTTGTAATGATCTCATGAGCTACAAATAGAAGAGTGCATGGCTCTTCTGCTTCTGTATTCTCCCTTAAACTGGATGGTACCATACACACTGGCCACTCTACATCATCTGTAACAGACACTTTACAATCTATGCCATCAGTCATATCTTGAAACAATGATAAATGAATATGAGGAACACTATGAGTTAAAAAAAAAAAAGCCCTGCCAGGTCCACACAGCTGTTAGGGTTATGATGTCTTAATTTTGTTTGAAATTTTCCATGAGTTCATACACTGCTCAGAATTCACAGGCTGGAAATCTTTGCAAAATTTCCTACTGTTAACTAAGGTATCAGTTATTTCCTGAAGATGTAGTGTAAAAGAACAGGCACTGCTTATTGCAGCAGTCTGTCTTTCATCCATCCTTTTTGTTTTCAGGAACACAACAGGACACAAATGTTCAACCAATGTGACTGGAAAGAGCGTCAGCACTTTAAAACTTATTCAGAGGGTATAGATATGAAAATGGAAAGTCAAAATACAGATATGTATGTGGGGGAAATGATTCAAGAATACCTAATACACAGCACTCCATTATCCAGTAACTGTTAACATCTGGGGCACTCTAGCCCACATGGCTGTGGAGAAGAGCTGACACATACAACCAGTTAAATCTCAGAAATCAGCAGGCAGAAAGAAGGAAATAAAAGTACTACAGTCTCACAGCTATTTTCCAGCCTGACATGTAAGTGCTAGAAGACAGCAGCGCTGGACTGCTATCTCTTAACAAAAAGATAGCTTTAGCTCCCCTCCCCTACATTTGGTAATTCCAAGAGAGGTTGCATGTGCTGTATCAGATTGTGGCTAGTAGTGACAAGAGTGATATAGCAGTGGGCTTTATTAAGGATGTTAGGAATGTTTAAAAGTGCTAAGTAGGCCAAAAACACATTTAAAATATTCAAAGGCAAGCTAAGAGAAATGGCCTTTTCGACACTTTAGAGCAGATTCTCCAGAGAGCTCAGTACCTAACAGCTCCTTCTTAGGCACTTAATGGCAAGGCTGAGCTTTCCAGAGTACTAAACTCTACAGCCTGATCTTGGGATTAGGAACCTTGCTCAGCTAGAAGCAGGACTTTCATTTTTCAGCCCTAGATTTCTTTGCAAGTCCAATATTGAAATCTCGGGGAAATATTTTACAATTATTTGTTTTATTAAGAAAATTAAACAACCCCCCTGTGTTTCCTGGAAGTCTGGCAGGACTCACTGTAATTGTAGACAGATAATGTCCCAGCAGATCAGGTCTTGCACTGTAAAGTAAAACTGTATGAGGTGAGAGTTACCTGTACTACCTGGCAGTAGTATGGCAGTACGACTATGTGTTGTAACACTGTATTTAAATATTCAGACACAAGCAACAATCTTTCCTTTACATTCAAGTAAAGATTTATACAGCTATAAGTGAAACCATTCTTCTGGAATAAATACAATTTTAAAGTTTAGAAATCCTCAGGCTATTTTCTAAACAAAGATGTGGGAAACTATTACTGTTTATATTAAATATTCCCATGTGGATCTTTTGGTCCTTGTGGAATATGAATGGATATCTCTTGTAAAATCCCTACTGCAGCTGTCAACACTTTTTATATGAGGCATCCCAGACACAGGGAGGAGTGGAGCATGTATGTGTGTGGGACATACCTGTTTCCTTAAGAATTCCTCACCCCTCTGGTGGCAGATAGGTTTTCTGAGGCTACACAGATATCAGGGCAAAGTCACTAAAGTGATTTTTCATAGGGAAGGAGATGATAACGCTTCCTTATTACCAGCATTTTGAAACAAGAGACCTACTCCTGATTTAGAGAAGAAACTTGAGACTTAAAGGTTTACCCTGTACCACAGAGTGACTCCATTCTCACAAACCCCATCTTCTACAGTCAGCGCACACACTTACCAGCTTCACCTTGAACCTTTCCGTTTTGTCTGCTGCCTTAGTGTAAACCTGACCCAGAAACCACCTTCTTCTTTGAAGACTAAATTAATTCCTGGACTGTTTATAGCTATTTCTGCTTGTGACAATATTTTTCATTGGTTTAAACTTCCCCTCTTCCCAGTATTTCTCCTCTTCCTTCTTAGTGTATTTGAGGAAAGTAACTTCATCCTCTCTTAGGTTTTATTGTGTTGCTGACCTGTCCCGAGCTCTTCTGGTCTCTTCTTCTAAGACAGGATGCCCAGTGCGCCCTTTGGTAGGGCTGTTCAATAAGCTCTTAATCACTCCATGAGCTCTTCTCTGCTCTTACTCCCTGCATGTAGGGAGTATCTGCTCACAGATAGTTAAAAAAACCCAAAAAAATGTTCAAAACACACCAGAGGATCTCTTCACACTACCTTGGAGAAGGCCAGTCTCTACCAGAAACTGATAAACTACAAGTTTGCCTTCTCATAGTCAAGAACTCTTTACAGTTTCCACAGTATTTTTTCATTCTTCTATTATTTCCAGATGATGAGATCTGACTTTATCATTTATAGCACTTAGACAATTAAGTGAGAGGTGAATCAGGACCAGGTTGTTTGCCAAAAAACAAGTAAAATTCAAACACTTCATGTCACTGTTTATTTTCACACTCCTCTTGAAGAAATATCTAGGTCAGCTACACCAAGCTTTGACTTAAGCATGCCTTGTACAAGACTTAAGCTTATACCTCTTGTTTATACCATTTTGGATGAATTCTCCAGATATATTTGTAGCCCAAAGTATACTTACTGGTGAGAATTAAAGCAAAAATCAAAATTAAAAGTTCTCTGTTGTTTCTGTATAGAGAAACATAAAGCACTACTTATATTGTGCATATCTGATATTATTATTTTACATCTGCACAAAGAGATGTTCTTATTCCATAGGAAATGTTCCCTGGATATCAATGGCAAAATTCATGCTGAGTTCAGTAGACCAGGATTCCCTCCAGAGTCTGATTTGCTAGTACACTGCATGAGTTTTATGCCAGGGTAGCTTTGCTGAAATCACTGGAATTCCCTTTGGCATGAAAGCAGTGAAATCAGAAACAATCTGAGTAGAGAGAATCACAACAACTTTTACTGGAATAAAAGGATTACAATCGAGGGATGGTAAACGTTCTGGCAAATGTCAGCTAACTGAGATATTGTCTACTGGCTCATTAGACACTTGCACACTGCTATAAAAGTCAAATATAAATACATTTCATGTATCCATACCATTTTATAAAATTGGAATATTGCATAGACAAAACAGTGAAACTGCAAAGACTTGCATCACTGCTAAATGGCTTTCCCTTTAAAAAGTGTTCCACGTATTTTAGACCAAGAGCCAAATTCTGCCCCTTGACATACACATGCAAATTCCATTAAGTAGCTGGAACTGCATATTTGTGCTTGTGGAAATGATTTGGCGGTGTAAAGGCAATTCTGGGAGCATTGACTGCAAGGGCTGCCCAAGAATTCACCAGTGAAAATGCTTTTTTGTTTTATTTTGTTGTCAAAAACTGTTGATTTGTCAAAAATAAACATTTCTGCACATATATATATAGCCTGTTTGACAATGAGCACATTTGCGGTCAAGGAAAAAGAGAAAGCCAATATCCACAGCACAGCCAACAAGCACTTATGCCAAACTGAGAGCTAATGTCCATATATAAGCTTTCCCAGACATACTCCTTTCTCAACCAACCCATGATGAATCCCTTGACCAGGACAAGTTGTCATCAGTCTTCCTCACCGGTGCTATTTCACACAGCTTTATAAATTCAATATTAATTGAACAAAGAGTCTTCCTAATCACCACTTCCCCATCTCATTGCTTTATGCTCCTGTTATTACAAACAGCTAATTGAACTCTCCCTCCCTTCCAGGGGATTGTTCTCTTAGCAGACACTTGTCCTTAATTGAACAAGGCATTGGCATATCTAATATCTGCCATAAAAGGAGAAAACTTTTGACTTATCAGAAATGAGATGCCATATTTGTTTTCCTGTAAATTCCGCTCACCCCTTTAAAAATATTAGCAAAACAGTACTTGGTTTTGGTTTTACTTTGAAAATGTATATATATGTCTATATCAATAGCAAATATATTTGCTTCCCACTTCTAGTATTTCAGAAGTGGAATTAATACTTTACTGTCCTCTCAGCCTTCAAGGTGCTTGAGGATACAAACTAAGTGGCAGACTTTTTACATTCATACGTGCAAGACCAACAGCAGAAGAGACATCATGCCTTTGCTGTGCTATTTGCCAAAGCAGCTGACACCATAGGTGGGGGGACAAGTTGAGAAGAGAGGAATTTAACACTAATAGTGCATTTTATGGATGGCTTATCTGGTTGACCTTTGGAAGGCAGAGTGATGTATTAAAATGCAACTTGTCAGGAGTGCAGCCAGCAGGTTAGGATCTAAATCAATCCCAACATCAGGGAGTGAGGCTAAAACAATGCCTGCATGCTAGTCCTGCTTCGTCCTTTCTGTAGGACTTTTCCAGACCCAGGGTGGTGATTTCATGCCTCCATAAATGGGAACCCCCTCAAGGGAAGTGCAGCAGACGTTGTGAGACATGAATATCACTGCATGTTGCAATAAATATTTTGTGTGAGAAATGCTGGTGCAATCAAATATGCCTCCCATTTCCCCATTCTGGCAGCTCAGAAAGGAAGTCCCAGGCCCTGTGAGCCACTTTTGCTCACTGACAAACACAGGGGCCAGGACTTACAAAATTAATAAGTTCAGTGCTAGTTCTTTGCACAGGCTGAATTTCCTTTCATGCTGTTAAAAGTAGCAATAGTGACTTTTAGTTACCACTCCTTAACTGTTTTTAAACAACTCCTGATTTTTTTAAAATTAAGTATAAATTAAACATTTTTCACTCTCTATATAATTTTTTCAAAACTGTTTGCTTGTTCTGAAATGATGAAACTTCTTTTTTGTACTTGGAAGTCCATTCCTCTTTCTTTCTTTCTTTCTTTCTTTCTTTCTTTCTTTCTTTCTTTCTTTCTTTCTTTCTTTCTTTCTTTCTTTCTTTCTTTCTTTCTTTCTTTCTTTCTTTCTTTTTCTCTCTCTCTCTCTTTCTCTCTTTCTCTCTTCCTCTCTTTCTCTCTTTCTCTCTCTCTCTCTTTCTCTCTTTCTCTCTTTCTCCTTGCATCTTTTCAGTTTTAACAATTTCCCTTCTTACCAAAGTCCAAAGCCTGTAGGAAAATTCTCTCCCTTCAGCTGGGCCTCTTCCTATCTTATCAAATAATATTAGTTTGCACTCCATTTATACCACATAGAGCCTTAGAAACTCTCATAGCTTTTAACCTGTCATGCAGATTAAGACCTCATTAAATTTCTGACTACTTTCAGCATGATCATGTTACCTAATGCTAAAGATTTTGGGGCAGCATAATGAGTACTGATACAGAATGAAAGCAGAAGGATCTTTCATTATGTGGCTTCATTTGCTAGAAAGAGAATTTACTGTCTGGTAAATCCAGTTCAGTTTAGTCTGTGTTTCTGCATGTGCTCTGTCTGGACAAAGTATGCCTTGCATTTCCCCTCATGAACACTGCATGACCTGTGCTTCTGAGTTTGAGTGAACGTATTCATGTTCATAGGTAAAACACGGATATTTGAGAATTAATAAAGCGTCTGTGTGCATTCACGTACACAGACATGCATGCACATGCACATATTTACTTTATAAATAAGTACCAGATGAATGAGCGTACATAGGGAAAGGAATAACATTCACCTACTTTTTTTCTGTCTCTTCCCAAACATTCGCAAAAAAAAAATTGTTCAGAGAGAAATAACTGGAATCAAAAGGGGAAATGCACTCTTCTCCCGCTTCAGTGTTTGCAGCATGATAGCAGCTATACGTGACTATTTCCAAACTGGACATTTTTGGTGTGAGCACTGCATACACAGTGTAAAAGACAAGCCCTGTCACAGGAACTTTACAGTTGAAGCAAGTTTAAACAAGATAAAATACTGTTATTCCAGTTTCATTTGTGAGAATAAGAAATACCAAATAGTCTCATAGAAAATCAGCAACAAACTCCTGTCACAGCTATTACCTCTGCTACTCATTCTGCCTTTGAAGTCTACTGTCCTGGCAATGTTTGTAGTCCTCTTTCAGAGATAGATGCAGTCCCTTATCACAGATAGAGAAAATCCTGAGAAAAAGAGAAGAAAAAGAGGCCTCAAACTTACACAGTACATATGCCTCAAGAATATGAGCATCTCACAGCAGTTCTGTGTTTGTTCTAATAACAAGTCCCTTAACTGGGATGTAAGGCATGGCTGACATAGAGATGGGAAGCAAAGGCAGAGACTGTGAGCAAGAGCAGCCCATGGCAGTTGAAAGAAATGCAAAAGTTGAATGTAAGCTTTCCCCAGGTTTAACCTGGAGCTTGAGCATTTGGTTCAACCTTTCTCACTGGGTGCTTAGCTAATTATCTAGGAATCCTTATCAGGGCATTACAAGATCTCCCTACAGGACAGCATTGATTAACAATCACTTTGATGAATTTTTCTGCATATTTTCTTTCACCTTTTAAAATTACTTTTTCTGTTCCAAGGGATTCGGCCACATAAAGACATCATACAATTTTCCTCTTGGACATATACCTTGTTGGGTTAAGGGACTTGTTTAGGGAGGGGAGCAATGCCACCTTTCTCCCAGCACATGGTACAGTCCCTTGCTTGTGGAGGTGGGGGGACTGCCCCTCTTGACCTGTCCCCTCCTGGCCCCATTTCCTTCCTTGCTGCCTGCCCGCCCAACAGCAGCAGCCCTGGACTGGCTGAGGTTCTCCCTCCGCTGAGGCCAGATAGCCACTCGAAGGACTTCCCTGTGTCACGTCTGCTGTAAACTCCACCATGCTTCCCCTGTGTCTGCACAACATCTCAGCTCATTAGGAAGACACGAGATAGCAGAGGACCCGATACGGAGCAGTTTGGATCCTCCCGGCCCGGTAGATCCTCCTTCCCGTACCATGCATGGGACCCTTAACTTTAACCCAGCCATGCCTTTTGTCTGAAAGGGAGAGACTATTTATGAGGAGTCATACAAAATAAACACAGAGAGTTCACCATAAAATATGACAACCACTTTAAATAATGTTGACTTAATTAAACTTTAAACTTTATTTATATATTTTATGGCCGTAGTGTGAGCTCTTCTCGGATGTTTACTTCAGTGAAAAATCCATCATGTGAGGGCCTTGAAAGGAATTAATCCCCTTACCCCTGGCACAGAACTCAGCTCCAACAATTCAGATCTAAATATTTAGTGATGGATGATACATGTTTATAGAACAGAGGGCAGCATGACATTTAAATGGGATCTGGGGTTGCTATAGTGAGCGGACACTGTTGAAAAGAAACTGGAAGCTGAAGCCATGCCAGTTATCGGAAGCCAATAAGTCAGCCCCTTGTTGCCTGATTTTTCCCTTCCGTCTATTCTTTCTGGCTTTTTGAAGGCTTCTTCACAGAAAGTTACGAGCAATTTTCAGAAGGAAAAGTTCTGCTGACTCTTGTACATTTGGTAGTGTATCCCATGGTTAAACTAATAGCCTCATTGGGTGTCAGCCAAAGGTTACAGGCCTCTCAAAATATTCTCGGAAAAAAAAAGAGTTTATCACTGAACTGAAGTTTCTCATTAGTAACCCTGTGTTGTCTAATCTGTGAAATTACATGATTAACTCTTTTGCAGAGACAGCTTCAGCCAGAGTTTGCAGTCCCACAGGAAGTTATTAAAAGTATCACCGAGATAATTTCCCTGCTTTGTACTTGGCCCTTAGGGTAAAGGAAATACATCATTAGATGAGTACTTTATAATAAAGCTATAGATCACTAACAATTATTAAATGGCTGTCAAGAATGATTATTATTTTAAAAGTTGAGCACTGTGCAATTTGAAAAAAACAAATAAAAAACCTTGAAAGAAATTGCTTCCTTTGTTTTTGTATAGAAATTAGAAACATGCTTCTCG
>VXBI01004676.1:87737-148673 GCA_013397375.1 Toxostoma redivivum | reverse complement strand
ATTCCAACCCCCCCCCCCCCCCCCCCCCCCATTCTCTTTGAAGTGATTATTGGAATATAATCTTTCTTTGTACACAGCCATCTTACCTTCTGAAACTCTAAAAATACTCCTGTGGAAAGCCACTGCTTGAGAGAATATTACTTGGTGACACAGAGGATAGCAGGGTCTTTTTGCATAAACTGAGAACACCTCAGTGCATGAATCCTGAACCCCTGATGCCTCAGTTACTCAAGCAGAGGTGGTGGTTCCCACCCTGGAGCAATCATTGGTTTTTGGTAAAAGTTGAACTCAGAGCTATCTGGGACACAGAAAACTCTCTCATGTATCATAGCTGAAGTCACTTGCAGATGTTTTACATGATTTGTTGCCCTTGGTTTTGGCTTGATCCTCCCAGATCAATGGGTGGCTTAGTTTGCATCTTTTGGGAGGAGAGGTAAGAGTTCATATCTTTATTATCTTCCCCAACTACCCAGATAGTCACCTAGAGCTTTTGTTTTGTTTTGGTTTGGGGTTTTTTGGTTTTTTTTGGGTTTTTTTTGGTTTTTTTATTCTTTTAACCATTAGTGAAAAAGTTAAGTGGTGTGAAGCAGAAGATGCTGACAATCTGACAATGCCCATGAAGTCAGTCTGGCTGTGAGCCTCAGCTGGTGACAAAGTTGCCCTGCAGGGATGGCCACACAGCATCTGGCTTGATTGCATAAAAGACAAATAGTCATGAGAAATTTGACGAGGGTAAAGTGTGTGGAAGCAAGAGCCAACAAGCACTCTGCTGGATCCCAAATCATATTCAGCCAAACAATCCTATGGGGTTCAGCTATAAGCCAGTTGAAAACCAAGCTGGAATTTGAAAGAACATCATTTGGGCATCCAGGAAAGGACAACTGCTATCAGACACCTCTGAGAAAGATTACTTGTGCTTGAGTGAAAAAGTCAGATCTTTAAAAAAAGTTGTGTTTAAGGTTTAACATGCAGCCCTAAAGGCTCTGCCCTAAAATGCACAGCAGGACCAAGCTCACAGGACAGCTTTTATGATTGCATCACATCATGGAGATGCACTCACTGTGACCAATGCATCCACTGGTTTATACCTAGGAGTTAGAAACAGTGCTTTGAATTAGAAGAGATTAGATCTAATTTCAACTGCATAAATTCAGTGAAGAGATTTGCTCTTTCTAGGCTGCATTTTTTATTTTCCCTAATAACTTTTTCCTGACCTTAAATAAGCCTTGAATCTCCTAGGAGAGAAGTTGATTGACTTGCATATATTATAAACAAAATAAATGTTTATACATTTTCAATATAAGTCCAGTTTCAAAAGAAGGAAGAACTTAGAGACCATTTTCATTCTGCAATACTTGAAGTGATTACAACTTGTATCCTCTTTAAAAGTTTAGAATAAAATTCATACCAGTCTGCTCATTCTCTTATTTTGGTAATGTGGCCAGACAATGGCTTGAGTTAATCCCAAATGCTTTTAATGGTCAACCTAAGATCTACATGTTCAACTCTTTTCAAAAGTCTTGAATTGGTGAGGAGAATTTGTATAAATTGTTGCATATACATGAAAATATTATTCTTATTCTAGTTCTAGTTTCTAAAAATAAGATGACTGGAAGCAATTTGGAAGTGCAGGGTGGGATAACCCAGTCTCTGAAACCTTTAATGACCTTCAAGTGACAGAGAAATATTTTTTTACTGCATTTTGTAGTAAAGAAAAAGAAGACTGATGCAATTTCCCCAAATGCTTGTTAACCAATTAATAAGAGACAACCTATTTTTTTCCTCAAGAACTTTAGACACAAAAGGTTCTGGTATATATTCAAACTCATTCTTAAATAAATGCAATCTGAATCTCTTAAGGTTTCTTTATTACCAGTGTAAGACTGGGTTTTAATATGAAATGAGAAAATTCTTGAAGAATTGTAGGGAAGAAAGTTACTGTAGTAATGAAAACAAAACCTATAGCCAAAAGGAACAGCTTAAGCTGTTTATGCAAGTACCCATATTTCCATGAGAGAAATTTGTGGGGTCCAGAAACTGGAAAACATGGAAAATATTTATGCACATTCTACATTAATACTTTCAGAATGGAAAAACATCACAAAACAAAAGTGACAAATGTTAACCAAAATCTCTCATTTCATCCTCTTGCTTTGAACTGGAATATTATAACATACATGTTTGAATTTGTAGAAGATAACCGAGCACACACTCCAGAGCTGATCAGGAAAGCAATATAAACAAAATTGTGACTTGAGAAATGAATGAAGAGTATAATTTTCTTCATGTCGTTACACATTCTCAGGAGATGTGTTCTGGCTGATATTAATGGTAAAACACTCATAAATATGCAATTAGAGAGATCCACAGAATAAGACAGAATAAATGCAATTGGTCACCAATAAAATTCCCATTCCTGCAGAGAGGTTTGCCATCATCACATAACATGGCAAGTACCTGATTTTGCCATTCATTTCTCATGGGCATGGGGTATCTCTACAGGGGACACATGAATTTTCCTTTGGTTTTACTGTGAATTATGCCTTTATGTCTCTGGGATCAGTTTTTGTTTGGATTTCATTTGAAAACCAGCTTGTCACAGATAAGAACTGAGCAATATGTTCCTTTCTGCAGTACTGACTTATTTTCTTTCTTGCACTACTGATTTTTCTTATTTCTGTCATCCAAGAAAGAGATAGCTATTTACACATAGAAAATATGACTCCAATATCAAATTAAATACTTATTTTAAATCACTACTGTTCCTTTTTCAGAAATCTTGTACAACTATCTTTTCACTAATTAATGGGTATGGCCCTATTAATTTTAAATAGCTTTTTTTGGTCCACATTCTAATAATTTTGAGATGTTGGATCTGACTACTCTTGTCCTAAACACAATTTTATGAGCCAGTGAAAGCTCATGCTCTGTATGTATCCTTGCCATTTGAAGAAAATGTTTCTTCTGCTGAGAAAGGAGGAGGAAAGCTCTCCTCAGACAGGGGTGCATGTTTCCAAATTAATCTCGTTTCCCTGTCACCAAGTGGCTGTTCTGCATTGCTGAAGGGAGCAGGAATGCAGCAGTTCCTATCTCAGGGTCAACCTCCCATCTTCTAATCACACTGATTAAAGTGAAGGTGAAAATATTCTAATCATACCAAAGGCTCATTCCCTAAAATGTTAGCACCCTTTTTGCCACAGAAATAGGAGAGAATGGCCTTTCTTCTCTGCTAGCAGGGACCTGGCACCTTTTAATGTCATAATTTGAGTGGGGCTTTGAAGATGAAGAATAGCGGAAGATTCATAAAAATAACAGCTAGAACAGATGTGCAAGAAAACCCAAAACCCCAAACTTTCATTAAATATTTCCTTTACACTTTTTGACTTTGCAGGCTACCCTTTTCCAAAGCAGAGGTATCAGTTAATTTCTGCACTTTTTTGCCAAAGCAGAAAAGAGAATCACGCAAAGCATGATTGTTGCCTGTGTCCATATTTATAATTACTCTTACACTTCAGATGTGGGGGAAATCCATTATTCATAATACTCTGTTTTAGTTGGTAGAGCACCAGGTTCACAGATGATTAGTGATAGTTGACGAAATGAACTTTTTCTGAAGTTCAGGGTTCTTGTGTTATATAAAATTGAATTTCTAAAATCAGTGCCTTTGATGTCTTCCCAGTACAAATATTTTGCTCACAATTAAGTACTTGGGACAAAAGTCTGGGAGAAGGGGGAGACAGAAAGGAGAGGGGAGATGTGGTTAAAGACTCTCCTCAGCAGGACAACTTAAAAATATGACTATGATTTCTCAACAGCTACTACTGACTTTCCGGTTTTCATTAATTTGCCAAACGTTACTCTTTCTGTTTTGCTAATTCTCTTAGGATCAGTTCAAATAAACTGGGGTCTATGTTGCTGTATCAGTCAACAGATTATGAAACTATCCTGGTGCTCACGTTAGCTAAATCTTTTTAGGGGAAATATCTGTGTTAATCTCTCTGGTTCTCAAAACAAAACAAAGCAAAACAACAACAATAAACAAAAACAACTAGAAAAGAAGAAAAATGTTTGTCTGTATTTAAAGTGGAATCCCTGATACCCACAGTTGAGGCTTATCCACATGCTGCTTCTAGCCCAGCCCTAAACAGATGCTGCTGCTTTTGCTGCCATAATTTTGTTCGGAGTTTAATAGTTATTTTTATCTCTTTGTTTCGGCTTTGGTCAAATTTTTCATTTTCAGTGCAAAATCCAAAGGTGGTCTATGTGAAGGCTAACTCTGCACATTGACAGCCACAGAGCTGTAATAAATTGAGCTTTTGCAAATCTCAGCAATGATTCAGCCTCACAGTGTACCAAATATTTATCATTTGCATTTATACCTGAACCTGTGTGCATACTGCATGTGTACCTGTATATGTATCTTCAAAGCTCCTTTTGTACCTCTGTATGCTCTATTTTGCACATACGACCAGTCTCAGATAGTTCAGGCTATCCTGCTGAATCTGTTTGGGGCAAAAAAAGAATTTGTAAGGACATAATGTTTAGCCTTCATTGCAATGTAAACTAGGAGCAAGCATGATGGATGAGTTAAGAGTGCAAGACTGCAGAAAGATGTGAGTCCGATTGGGGGGAGCTGGATTGAGATTCCTGGTACATGGGTGTTATTTCTAGTGCTTCTGGTAGGTAGGAAGACTGAAGAGGCTGGGTAAGTGGCTGCCCACATTGTTTTAAATCTTGCTTTGCATGGGGTTTGAACAATCTCTCACTCTGTAAGCCCGAGGTAGTGTCATGAACATCCAATTTCCAGTGTATTTCTTAGGTACAGGATGTATTTTTTTACCTCAATATCACATTCTCTTTCTAATGAACTGTATATTGTTTTCAGCTCGCTGCTGATTCAAAACATTTTGAATTTTTTCTCAATTTTGTTCTTGTCTGTGCTTATAAAATCTCATTAGGAGGAATGTTTCCTCCTTACATAGATGCAATACTGGACTGGTTAAGACATCAATTCGTATTCAAGGATATTCATCACTACCTACAATTAGACCAGACCAAGGACTTTGACCTTTACTTGGACATTATGTCTTGCCCTTGCCTCCCTTGCCTAGTGAGAAGGTCTGCTGCAGAGAAGTGCACATCTGGAAGAAGGCCTCTTTTCCTTGGGTGGTAGGAAGTTTCCTCCTAACATCACACAAGTGGCCACATGGATATTGTCAAAATCCCACAAAACTTGCCCTGTGGAAGAGATAAATTAAATTCCCAATCTTTTGCCTGGGGAGCTCTTACTGAGCTCGGGGCAAAATAGTTTTCAGTCTGTAAACAGAAAGTTTGACCTGCTCATCTTAGCCAGCTTGTATAAACAGATCAGTTCATCAGAGAAGTGATGCAGGTTTCAGGAGGAAGCAGGGCACTCTGCATGCCTGGGACAGTCTGTGCCTTGCTGCCCTGCTCCCCACTGAGCAAGTGACAAAGCCCTTAAGATGTTTCCTCCTCCAGGTGAACTGTGCACGGTGGGAGGGGCGAAAAGGGAACCCGCTGATGGTGTCTCTGGATCCGTAGGCACCAACTGCCTAAGGGCAGGGCGGGAGAATAACTTCGGGGTACTTGGATTTCAGCATTCTCAGAGGAAAATGGTCACAGAGGATGGAAGAGGGGGAGTACCTGTTGCCAAATGGCTGTGATTACAGTAGTGGCAACCTTCCAGGGAAATGCAGCTTCAGTTCTGTTTTATCAGGATCCTTTGTAAATTGCTATTAAGAAGTATTTTTTCAACAATCTCATTTTTATTAGCCGTTTGTGCCCATTATAGTTTTCTAGTTGCTAGTTTGTTATGGCTGTAACATAAATAAAGTTCTAAAAATGTCTCATTTGAGGAATTGCAGAGCTGGGCATGCCATTTAGACACAGATAAAAGCAGATGTAAAGGGCTTTCTTTGTAATGGGTCTATTTTATATTTAATAGAACTGTCGTATAAACCTAGACTACCATTTAAAATGCAGTTTCTAGGCCATAAAATAAACACCATTTCTAATATTGCTGTTGGCTTTCACCTATGGGGTGCAGTCCATTAAAAGACCTATAAGGCATTTACATGGGGTTACCATATGATTTACAGTCTCGGAGCCACCCCAGGTAACAAATATGTTTCTCTCCCAGCTTAGGAAACAGTTCCTCAAAAATATTAATGATACCTGCAGGATCACCCAGCCATGTGTGATTTGCATGAACCGCAGCGCAGGGCTGGTGGAGACTGACTCAGCTTCTGTGGCAGCAGCTCTGCCACATGCAGTTGCTTCCTTCAGGAAGAGAAAGCCTGAGAAACACTTTCACATTCATCTGTCTTTACTGAAGTTTCTAGGATGAGTGTTACCACAAAAAGAAATGTGCCTGGCTCAGGCTTCTGTTGCAAGACTGCCTGTGCTGGGCTGAGAGATCAGCTTGTTTGCTTGCCTGAGCGGGGATTAATGACTCTCTGGAGGAGTCAGCTTCTCTTCTTTGGCCATAGGAATGGGCATCTGGGTGAGATGGCTAAAATACAGTGAAGCACCTGAGCATAAATTCTGTTTTACTGAATTAATATGAAATTCTAAGTTTATGGGCATTGCCCCACACGGTTTCCAGTTTCATCCTAGAATTGAATGTATTTTTCTTAGTGGATTACTTCAAATGCCTTCTTGCTTTCCAGGGGGTATTCAGGCTTGGACAGGTTTACTTTGTGCTGATTAAGTGTGAATAATTTTTTAACATTCAAGTGTGAATCATTTCTACTGCCTTGAAAAATCAGACTAAGTGTACTGAATATAGAGTTTGATTTTAGCAGCTAAAATTTTCTCAGAAATTCATTCTCACCTATTATGTCTAGTTAAAGGTAGGACTTGATGATCTTGGGGGTCTTTTTTCTTTGTGTATTTCCATAATTCTATGACCTCTTCACAGAAAAACGGTCTGGTACAGCTGATTCCTGCATCTTACCCAGTAATATCAGGACCTTGCCCAGCAATGCTGCTCCATGACTGGTATGATCTAAGTGGCAGGCAGGATCCAGATTTGTAGGGTGGCACTCAGTCCCCTGGGCTTTCACTGTCACAGGAAGACTGGACAAGGATCTTGGAAAGGTAGCCTGAGATTCAATGAACAAAAAATTGGTTTGGGACACGGGGGGAGTCAGGGGTTGACAGAGTGCACAAGGATTATTTAGGAAAAGAAACTGGGAAGATATAGGAAGGTCTCAGGGTTCTGGATTGGGCAGATGTACAGAATAAAACTGAATGGTGGATGTAAGCTGTGCAGGAGAAAGAAGAGTGCCTGGAAGAAGGGGAGCAGCAGAGAAGAGGTGAAGATGTCAGCAGATGGAGTAGAACCTAAGCAAACTGATTTTTAGTGTCCTAATGCCTTAGATTTCACTGGCAAAGCATTTGTCTTATCTGCTGCTAATAGTAGTCCACAAGGAAAATAAAAAGCAACAAATTCTGTCAGTCTCTCTTTTAACACAAATAGAGTAAGTATACTCAGTGAAAGAAGTCTTCAAAAGTCATACACCTCAAACTACATTGGTATCAGTGTGGTATTACAGAAGTTTTGAAATCTGTAGTAGGAACACTTCTGTAACTGAACTTCACAAAAGGACTTTTAAATATGTTCCTGTATCAAGCAGTCATCAACTAAAAAATACTAGTGGTACAGTGGTCCAGGAAACTCCAGCTAGGGTACCCTGTGCTCGTACCTCGTAACAGATTGCTATATACATGGTAGTGTTTTAACAAGGCTTTCTGAGTAAATGAGACTGGTGGGGAAGTGCATGGGTGGGCACATGTCCATATGTGTGTACATGTGCATTTCTCTATGTAAGTCACTGACCCCCTTACATGGCAGGCAGTCCCTTGGTTTATTTGAGCTGTATTTGACTGATTTTGAGCTGATTTGACACTGTTGCTGGAAGTGTATGGCTTCTGCCCTAGTGTCTAGAACAAAGATGCTTGAGGAGACACTGCAGGTCTAGCTACAGGTACACTGAAAAATTTCAATCAGAGGGAACTCTGCTGTGACAGGGAGGAGAAAAGAAAAAAAGAGTAAGAAAAATTTGGACTCTGTAATTTCACACTAGGCCCTGAAGGTGCACAGAAACGTATGTTTCCATCCCTAGTGCCTCAGTTCCCTATCTGTCCATTAGGTCCTGTCACTGAACATGAGTGTTACAAGAATAAGTTAGTATTTGTGGGACAATAAACAATCAAGTCAATAAACATTCAAGTTAATTCACAAAGGAATTCATAGAGGCAAATTCATCACTATCTTTCCCTAAGACTATTCATACGTGAAGATAAATAGTTAAAAAGCTTATTCACTTAACCTTAGACACTTCACAGCAATCCATATGTTAGGATCCAAGTTGTTTTCAGCTCTCTTTAAAGTAGGTGATGATCTCAAGTGGCCAGACACTCTCTGGAGATACATTTCTCCTCCAATTACAGACAGAGTCTATAGTGATCAGACACCTCTCTGGAGTGCCTGAAGTGGGTGGGATGAGCTCAGAATGCAGAGCAGCTCTCCAGGCTCTTCTTCAAACATCCCACAGATGGGAAAAGTTGGGACAGTGGTCTTGATGCCAAGTGAGAGGGAAACAAAAATAGTTTCCAGAAGTGACATCCATCTTGCCATAACTTTTAATCTTTTCACTTGGGAAGGATCTTCCAAAGTCCTCTCTTTCCAAGTGGTTTTTGTATTCTACAGAAGTTCCTGAAAGCCTCCAGATCAATTGCCCCAGGTATTGAACAAACTGAGTTGTGACTTATTTTCCATCACTGATGGCTGCATATAATTCAGATTAAATATCTTAATCAAAAATAGACGTGTAGCCATTTTTGGTCACACACAATCACTGCGGAGGTTCAGAAAACTTACCTGTATAGATCAAAAAATCAGGCAACTTTTATTTACAATAGTGTATGCCAGAACCCAGAGCATGTGCCACGGATTTGGCATGTCCATAAGTCACATTGAAGTTAGTGCACCACTAAGAACCTCACTTGAGATGCAACATGGGACTGCCTGGCAATCAGGGGAAATGATGCAGAGACTGGGGCACTCACAAAACTGGAGAGAGTTGTAATGACTTCCTTATGACCCATCTCCAAACTGTGCTGAGTGGAGCTCTGGCACAGGAGAGAGCCTGGCCCATAGTATGTAAATAAATAACGAGTAAGTCAAAGAAAAGACGGAGATGAATGAAGTGATTCACACAGCATGGCTGTAATTCTGTGTTGTCTCCAGGCTATGGAAGGCAACCCATTAGATTTTGGTTTAGGTTCTCAAAATCATTTTTAGTGCCATAAAGGGTGACTTTTTTTTCTTTTTGCTTGTAAATGAAAGCCCATATTCTGGAGCTGTCTTCTGAAAATAAATAGAGCCAGGAGGTATAGCATTTTCAACAAAAGCATTAATATGTCACTGTCACTACATATACAAATGTAGTTTCAGACTGAAAGCAAAGTATAATTAATTTTAAATTAATAGATCAATCTTTAATTTAATTAATAATTTTAAAAAAACAGTCTGTACATTGAATTCTTCTAAAACTTGCATAGAAGCCTACTTTCTATCTAAAGAGATCAGGAGTATAATTGACAGCAGGACTAAAGGAAAAAATATAAAAGGATAGGTTTTTAAGCAAATCAAAATTGGCAATTTGTTTTCATGGATTGCATGAATTGCATGCCATATTCAAAAACTGAGTTCTTAGACTACTGAAGTGGGAGCATTTAAATTTTGCTCGCCAGCAATGGACAAATTCTGTCCAGACATCTTCTGTAATCTCACCAGCATGTCCAGGGAGGAGTGACATTCCGGGAATACATTTCAAAATGTTAGGAGGATGCTGAAAAAGATATCTGTGACAGACGGCAGACAGCTCAACCAGCAGATGCTTGGGCTCCCCCAGTGTGGAAAGAGGGAATATGTGTAAGAATACAGAAAGATGGGTGGTAGATTCCTCTGCATAGGAAAAAGTTATTTTAAGTCTGTGTTAGCTCAGTAAAATCCTACTGAAAGAATGTCATGTCTTTTGGTTCTGGCTGAAAGAACATAGGGGGAATATGATCCTGGAATTATAGAACAGTTTGACTTGAAATGGACTTTAAAGATAATCTAGTTCAAATCCCCCTGCCATGATCTAGCAAGGATGCCACCTGCTAGATCAGGTTGCTTAGGGCCTCAATTAACCTGGCCTTGAAGAAATGGGGAATCCACAACTTCTCTGGGCAACCTGCTCCAGTGTCTTATTGCCTTCAAATCCAAGAATTTCTTCCTAGCATCTGAGGTTAAGGAAACCAACCTGTCCAATTTTTCATCCACTAGAACTCCCAGGTCCGTCTTTACAGGGCTTCTTTCAATGGTTTCTTTTCCCATTCTGTGCTCACATCTGGAATTGTCCCAACCTAAATGCAACACTTTGCAATTGGATTTGTTGAACTCCATGAGATTCTTGTGGTCCCACTTCTCAAGCTTGTCCAGGTCCCTCTGGATGGCATCCCATTCTTCTGTTATGTCAACTCACTGCTCAGCTTTGTGTCATCTGCAAACTTGCACTCAGTCTCACTGTCTATGTCATTGGTAAAGATATTAAAGAGCATCATTTCCAGGGCAGAGCCCTGAGCAATGCCCCTTCTCACCAGCCCCCATCTGAAAATAGAGCCATTGACCACAACTCTCTGGCTGTATCCATCTAGATAATTTCTTAGATGCTGAATAGTTCATCCTTCAGATCCATGTCCCTCCACTTTGGAGATATAGTTGTTGACTGTGACAATGCCAAAGGCCTTATAGAAGACTAGGTAGATAGTATCAGTTGTTTTTCCCTTGTCAAGTCTTGGAGTAACTCCATCATTGAAGGCCACCAGATGGGTCAGGCGCTGTTTACCCCCAGTGAAGCCATGATGCTCCATAGACCACCTAGAAATTTCACCTATAGCTTTTGGGCTTTGTCAAGCCCTGGGTGCTGAAATGTGTCACTGTAGTGGCAGGGATCTGGGCTCCATCTCCTCCACTGAGGAGTTCACTTTGGTAACCCTCTGGCTTGTCACCCATGTCTTCTTTGTGTAGCTGGCATGTAGATGGAAGAGAAGACTGAAACAAACTGTCAGGTGCATGAACCCAGTCCTGGGGCTTAGAAATGAACCAGTAACACACAAACAGCTGCATAGAACCACGGAAGGCAAAAATGTGCATCATCCAGTAGTCCAGATCCCAAATAACTGAGACTTCTAAAATGCCAGGAAGATACTGGACTTTGCTGCCTGGTGGCTGGACAAGGAATTAACTCAGTAAGAAAAAATTATGAAGGTCAGCCGAGATACTTAATGGTCTTCTATGTGTTCTCAGACTATAGAAAGGACTGTCTCCTTCTAGAGGGAGGACATGCAAACTGTTCTGTCCAGGGAATTCTGCAGACAGTCTTGGCAAAAAGAAGAAAGCTTAGGCACCAGCTGGCATTAGAATCCTGATGGCTGGACTGGTAAATTCAGGGTAAAAGGGAGCTGTGTCCTGGCTTAGCACACTTACAACCTCACCAGCACATTTTTTGTGTCTTTACAATCTCCATTCCCAGGCTGGGTGGAAAGCAGAGAGTTTATATTTTCCCCTGCATTTTTTGGGATTTTTTGGGGGAAGACTAAGAGAAATTAGGAAAAAACCTACAAAGACCCTCCTCTGTGAGCAAAGGAGTGGAGACTGAAAAGCTAGGCTGGGAGAAAATGTCTGCTTACCAGAAATAAAGAAAATAATTAAGCACTAATCTGACTTGTCTGTACAGATGGATTCCAGCATAAGGGAGCAGTGAAATAGCACAAGGGGAGCTCCTGAGCAGGGAAGTATAATTCTTGCCTGAGAGTTAAGTCTCAGTATGGCTCTTTGCTGTGAAATTACTGCGCTGCTGAAAATACACACACACACAGGCCTACTGACACTGGAAGAAAAGCTGTGTTGGCATTTATAAGATTGTAAGGTCAAAGTTAATTTTGTCAGATTTACTAATTGTTTTCAAACTGTGTCTTTTGTTTAAGCTTATTTAAGAGTAAACTCTGACATACTGTGATTTGATTTTAAATACCTTTTGGTATCAGTCATTCTGAATTATAAATAGCTTCATCCTTCTTTCTTCTTATCACACTTTGACATATGCAAGATAATAAGAGGGATTTTAGAAATATTGATGCAAACCAGCCACCTCTGAATCATGTCAAGTCAATAGTCCCCAAGCATTAATGTTCAGATCATAGAGGGAATGTGTAGAAAGGTGTTGGAGAACGGAGAGAAACTTCTATGGATTTTGAGCCCAAAATGATTCATTATTCACTCCATTTAAAATTGTTAAAGACATTTTTTTCTAAGCACGCGTCCGTTTTCCATCTGCACAGAGAATACAGCAGTGTGACCACAAGTGAGCACAGTTAAATGAAGATAGACACATCTTAGTGCATGCTGTAAGTGGATTGCTGTCATCACTAAGACTAAGCTAGGGGGACTGGGGGGAAGATGAGATTTCATACTAGCATTTTTCTACACTTGTAGTCCCGTGCGTATTTCTGAATTTTGCTTTGTTCCTTGAGGTAATAATGTTTTCATTCTCTAAATAAAGATTTGCTAGATTTGCTTTCCTGCAAGAAATCTTCCAGGGACTGGATGAGGGCTATTTTGCCCTTAGAAATACTACACCAGATTCACAGACAAGCAGTGGCACCAGAGGCAAGAGAAACCCAGACTCCCACTTGGAGTTTTCCATTGCATTTTCTCTGAAAAATATTGGTCCCACTCCTTCAATTATTATCATGAAACCAAATTTTTTACACATGACTACAGTCATTTGTTTCAATGGGAAAGCTCCCATTGGTAAAAGAGTTCAAGTATTGGAAGGACTGAATCTTTTGTAAAATGGAGGTATTTCCCACAAATTCTGTCTTCTGAATGTTTTCAAGTCATGATCAGTCATTCTATTGCCATGTCAAGCTTTTCCTTGATGAAACAATGGAACTAAGAGACCGCAAGTTTATTATTGTCTATTGAAAAAAGACGTGATGCTCCTGCAGAAATGTAGTCTGCAAGACTTGTAAAATCCTATCCCATCTCAGCACTCAGTTTCAGCTGGAGCCCATAATTCTGGGCATCATGCTTCAAGAAGACTACAAATCAAATAAAGAGAGATTCCAGAGGTGAGCAAATCAAATAATCAGAAGCCTACAAGACATTACTGTGGATGCAGAAGATGTGGCATGAAAGAAATGTGCTTAATTTAGAGAAAACAGAGGGAGACATGGCAACAGTTCGTAAGCATGCAAGGGGATGTCACAAAGAGGAAAGACTTAACCTGATTTCCATGTAGACATAACAAAAAGACATGAGGCTCACTTGCAAAATGGGAGACTGATAACCCTTAGTATTTTAGTAATTTTCTAGTTTTAGAAAGAGCACAGAGGTCAGCTTTTTTTTGCCTGGGGAAGAAAGATGGACATAGCAGAATCTTCTTTACAGAAGGCCTTCAAACAAACATTTCCAGCTATGAATAGTCAATCCCATGTACTGGCAAGGGGATGGTTAGAAGACTTAGAAGGAACCATCCATCCCTATCTTCTGTTAACGTAATCAACAAAATTCACAGCTACATACTAAAGGCAGGAGTCCTATTACTGGGAGTAGAGAAAAAGCAGAAAGCATCAAAATATTGCTGTCAGACCTCAAATGGAGCTTGTAAAACATCAGCAATGTTCTGTTTTGATCAGGGAAATACAAAGATGACTTGAAAAGAATAAGAACAAAATTCTAATATGGCCTTCTGGGAAATATTTTCTTTCAACTCCAGCACTCCTTCATCACTTTCCTCCTGGCCTTTGGATTTTTATCTCGAGGTGGAAAATGGAAATGACACTCCCAAAATGGCATAAAAGCAGCTTAGTTCTTCAAAGACTTTTTGCCAAAGTTTTTTACAAACTATTATTTGTAACAATGATGTTTATAATGACAAAGTCTATAGTCTTTGCTATATCCAAAACACAAGTAGAAGACCTGGGAACAAGCAATACCCACTGTCAAGCTACAATAATACAGGAGGAATAAAATCTTGCAAATTTATTTCCAAAAGTGAGTGGAAATGAGATCTAATGACATTCAAGTAACCAACTCAGGTTGCCAAGGTTGAGTGGAAGATACTTTTGGTGGAAATTTCAGGTTGAGCATGTATTTAAAAATACAGAAATGAAAATATATTTTTCATTGTTATTGCATGAATCGGCATCTGCATAATGCTTAGGGAGGAAGAAGGCTGCAAAAAACTAGGCAGAGAAACTAATGCAAAAGACTATAAAGAAATGGAGCTGTCTTGCTCCTAAAAAAAAAAAAGGAAAAAAAAAAGTTCAGCATGGATCCATATGGTGTGAGATTTCTCTTCTGTGACATTTTTATTAAGGTTATGTATATGACCGTTCATCTTCATTCTGCTGGTGCTAATTGCTGTCTATTGGACCCTTCGCTACTGTGTACAGAGAACACATGCTTCCCCTCGACACTGCCATCGCTGCGAGTGCACTGGGCTGCTCTGCTGTCCTCAGATGGGAACCTGCTGCTGCTGCCTGACCGCAACAGCTGGGAATATTCTGCTTTTAAAAGCTTATCTTGTTGATACTTGAGTTGAGCTATTACACAGTGGAACAAGCAAACAGAATGAATGGACCCTCTGCGGGCAACTTATGGTAACAAAAAAAGCTTCCATGTGCTTTTGAATGTGTCTCTTGTCTTGGAATTGACAGTGATGTTTAGCATAGATGTTTCCTGCGACAAAATCATGAGGGTATAGAGCCAGAAACAGGCTAAAAAGAAATATCCACAGAAGACATGTTCAGCACTTAAGCTTCTTTGCAACTCTAAGCAACATCTAGAGATCAGTCCTGCAAAGGTTTACTCATGATGACTGTCCCGCTGAAATGCAAGGGACTGTTTTGTTCTCTAGAACAGCTAATTTGATTAAGAGTTACTTTATGCACAAAATCAGTGGGTAAAGCATATTTTCTCAATCTTCTATGGGGCTTTTAACTAATCAGTCTAAGAATCAGATTATTTATTTATCAGCATTAGATCCATACACACACATATATATTGCATGTACAAGCAGATCAGAGCACAGAAACACAAATAATCCCATGTTATGGACAGACCACCCAGGGAAATAGAGAAATCTATTAATTTTGCTTATCACTTAGACTCCAATTTAACAAAACATCTAATAGTGTCATGAATTTTTCTGTCATGAAGGAAGTGTTACAATCATCTAATCTGACTTCCTACATAATCTAGACTAATGTATGATTTCCCCAAGCAATTCTGACTTGCACATCCATACATTTTAGTTCAAACTGTAAAAGTTAGCAGTGGCAATAAAAATAATTATCAGACTTAAATTCATGGATTAGTGATTCTTAAACTATTACCTTAACACATTGTCTTTTGTGAATGGTGCTGCACTTAGCCATGCCCTGAACTACACACCAGTCTGCCAACAGACTCCACATGACCTCTAGGCAGGAAAATCTCTCTTCTGAAGTCTTAATGGAGGTGTTGTCTGAGCAAGCACAGGCCCTGAGTGACATGTGCATTATTCTGTGCATGGATGAACATCTGAAAATTTGGCTCTGAGACCACACTGGGCAATCTGTGAGAGTTGAACTTGACACCTAACAGCCAGAGCAGTGGTAACTTCGGTCTCACAGTGATGGTGATTCTTGCTGCCTGACCGCTGGTTTAACCCATTAGCATCAGTTAAGTGGCCAGTTGTAATTGACACGGGCAATCCATGGGTATGTGGCCTTTTCCTGCTTTCTTGGTGGCAATTTTGGCTAAAGAAAAAGCTATTCTCTTCCCCTTCTCTGCCACTTTTGCCTTGTACAACTTTCTCATTTGTGCTTATGCAAATGTTTATATGAAAAAATTGGATGAAGCTTAGAAGTAAATCTGTATATTTCCCTGTGCTATTAATAAGGTGAGAGATTTCCTTCAGGAGACATAGACAGATTTTTTAAAAAAGATAATTTAGAGTCAATGCAAATGAATTCCTGTTTTCTGATTTTATCACCATAATGAAAAATTGAAAATTATTTGCATCTTAAAAAAATAATTTGAATGTATGTACCCACTACTTTCTGTCCCTGGCACTATTTAATCACTTTCTAATTATTATATTTAGTCCATGTTTGAAAAGAAAGTGCTGAGAACACTTGAAGATGGAACATCCCACTTATCCTTCTATTTCCTTTCTTAGCTAAAAGAAATCACCATAATCCAATGAAAATTATTAAATTTTTTACACCTTTTCATGAAAATAACATTTGAAACATTTACATTATTATTATTATTGCTATTATTTTCTAAATCTCATTAAGGGTAAGTAGCAGGCTAGCCAACAGTAACAAACACACATTTTTTTGCATAGGTACACACATAAAAATATATAAATTTCTAAAGGATACCAATGTTATGAGCAACTCCAGAAATTACTACCAAAACAAAATCAAAGAAAAAACCCCAAACCAAATTACCTCCTTCCCCCTAAAAAACCCCAAAACAACTAGAAAAATAACAAACCATCCATTCTAACTGCCTGCCTGTGGTCAATAGCCTACCATATCACTTTCTAAGCACTGCTCTGGGCTCCTGGCTAAATTTTTGAGGCACATTTTGATTTTGGGGCTCGGATGCTGCCCAGGTGGGTCTAGATGCAGCATTCAACACTTTGTTTATAAAACTAGTGGGTTTGTGTGCTGTCTAACTTCATGTCTGCCCAAGAGTTGTCTGCATTTTAGATGATCAGGGAAAGTGGTTCTTGTGATCACATTTTTATTTAGCTGGACAAAATTATTTGCTGTACATCTAGGAAAATGCCATGCAATCTTTTAAATTTTGTGGCTACAAATGCACCTAAAGGTTAATCTTGAGTAATATTTTGCTGTCCTTTTCCTCATCTTCTTTTTTTCTTTCTTCTCCCTGTCATAATCCTGTCTTTGTTCTTATTTGAACACTTTTTGCCCCACAGACTTCAGAAATGACAAGTGAAATTACTACCTCTCTTTGTTCCCATGTACAAGAAAACAAAGAGGTTGCCCTTACTTGGGGAAGGGAGGACCAGACAACACATTCATGTAAGTGCCTTGCCAGCTTTGAAATATCTTGCAAAATTCTGGTAATGTTTCTCTGCCATGCATGAGGCTTGCATCAAGTGCCTTTTTCAACAGCATCACTGTAGACAACCATTTATCAGGTGTATATTGTATGGCAGTGTAGTGTTTGGAAATTCCATTTGCCATATGTTATTCATGATCCTTGCTCACAGCCTTCATTTGTCAGGGGATTTAGAACTCAGCTGTGTTTAGTTTTTGGGGCTTGAGAACAAGTTGACCCACAAGCAGACACCTAATGATATAATTTGTTCAGTGCAAAAGGTTTGACTGCCCTCTATCAACCTTTATGCAGACAACTCCTTTGAATACAGTAATGGATGACAATATCAAAAGCATAAATCTCGGCAAACTTCAAGGTTTCCTGGAAAACATGACTCTTAAACTTTAGGCACATAGACATTTGGCACAATGTCAGAAACTTTCTGGACTATTCATTTATCCAACTCTGGCCAAAAATAACCAAAGACTCTATGTGTCTGTTGATTTGTTTTGAAATCTATTCAAACCGGCAAAGAAGTTAAAAAGTAAGAGACCAGCAATTGAGAAACAAGACTTCTGAAGTATGAAAGATCCTTTTCTGTATCTTACAACATGTGGTGCTAACAAGCCAGGTCACGTCCCTCTTACAAAATGCTTTCTGTGAACTTAGTGTGGTTAAATTAGTGAGTAGAAACTACATAGTTCAGGTTCCTTTTGGTTTTAGAAGGTAGTAAATAGAGGCCTTGCCAGAGGACCTGCTTCAGAGGAGAATAAAATGCTGATGACTGTGGGCTCATGCCCGTGGGCATGAGAGAGCAGCCAAGGTAATGGTCTTCTTAAGCCTGATTGACTTCCAGGGTCACAGTTTCCCTTTTTGTAAAATCTGTCCCATTGTTAACTTTATGCCTCCTCTGTGACATTCCCTGGCTTTTCCTTCTTTCTTTTCTACAAATGCCCCTTCCACTTTCCCTTACTCTACCTCTTACAACAGGACACAGAAAATCTCATTTTCCTCTTCTCTACTCAGCCTCCCTTTGTCTATCCCCTTGGCATGCATCCTCCTTTCCTAAGCAGAGTGGGTAGTCAGGGAGCACCACAAAGCTACATTTTCTTCTTCTGCTTTGTCTTGCTGCTCACGCCTTTTGCTACCCTTCCTGGGAGGACCTGTTACTGCGCCAATGGACATCCTCAACTCCAGAATGGAATGCGCCCTTGATAGCACATGATGTCACTGTTTCCATCACTATTAGGTTTCAGTTTAAACTATAAGGAAATGAGACAAAATAAGATGATGATGATGATGGTTATTGTTATTATTGTTGTTACTATTGTTATTGTCAACACAGTCTCTTTCAGCAGCTTTAGTAGCACCAGAGACATATGAACTTGGCTGCACTGTTCCTCACCTTTCCTGCTATATATCCAGCATCACTTTTAACAGCTTGAAGTTTTCTTCATTAAATCCTTAAATGCCAGAATGCTTACATATCCCAACAGGAGTGATCAGAAAAGAAGGGCAATTATTTTAATTTATGAAAAATCTATTTGCTTTGTTACTGCTTCATGCTATTCCTCTTGCTATTTTGCAGATGAAGAGTTACAGTATTTTGCATTTTGATTTTTATCTACGCAATGTCTACTGAAAAAAAAAGCCTTATTTTTGTATTTCTGTTTGGAGCACTTGGCTGCACTGTATAATCCCTGTAATAGTGCCAATAGGAGTAACAGTACAACAAAACATAGAGAAATTTTCCAAAAATCACAGCGCGCAGAAGGCAGATGTGCTTGTAAAGGGTTTGTGATAAACGGGCTGGCAAAAGGAATCGCACCTTCTGATACCATCTCCTACAGGTGCAGATTTGAAGGTGCAATAAAGTTTCTCTCTGAAAGCCAAGTTGCCTATGAAAGAGGAAGGAATCTAAACTACACTCTGCTCTTGGAAAGAAAATATTCTTTAGGCTGCAAACATTGGAGTATGGCTTTTAGATACCTGAAGGGAAATCACACTTTTTAAAGTGTGAGAGTTCTATGTACATGAAATGAAGGCAGTCAAAGAAGCCCAGCTGGCTGTGAAGAATAGGAAGTGGAAAAGATGTAAAGACAGAAGAAGAATGGAAGGAAGATATGGGGAGAAAAAGGGAAAGAAGGCAGCAAGTTTTTAAGATAGGGCAGTAAATCCTGGCCTGTATGTAGCTTGGGGACTTCTGTGTCTGCCTTTGAAACATACCTTCAGTATTGCTGAAAATAATCTTTTGTGTTTCTCCAGCTGTATGAGCTCCTTCTCTAACAACCAAATGAAAAACACTTATTAATAGTCCCAGGAAAAGATGAATAAAAATGAATAAGAAAGATTATTTCAATATTCATATAATGGCAATACACATGCATGAGATGTCTACTCTTACTTTTCTTCATCAGGTGCTTACTGCAGCTATATAGCTGTGCTAACAATACATGAACACAGCCAGACTTATGAAAGGAGTGTGACATCTTCACTAAAGAAATGGTCTGGGTCTTACAAGGGGCCTAGAAGCAGCAGCATCCTGCTGCCAAACAGGCTGAGTGGTCCTATCAGGCAATTCACTTTTTTAACAAAAAGTCAGATTTTGAGGTGGAAAGATAATGAAAAGCATCATTGCTGCATTTTGATATTTACAAGTCAGAGATGTAGAGCTCCAGAATTTGGCTCATCTCAAGCTGCTGAACATATGCATAGTTTGGCTCTGCTCAGAGCACAAGTTATCCCATCTTCTTCTGTGAATTATTTGGCAGACTTTCTTCCCCCTGCCCCCACAAAACTGACAATTTTCAATAGTAAATCTCAGCTCTGAAAACTAATTGTGTATCCAAGCTTGATATTAAGCAATTAGTTTCTTCCAGTGGACCTCTGCTGGTTTCTGCCAGCTCAGCATCCGGCTCCGAGTATTTCCTCATACACATTGCTCCTTCTGGTTTAATCAGTCCTTGCTCCTCTCTCTAACTAGGCAGAGTGGTAAATTGTAGCAGAAATACCCTAACTTCCTTATTACAAATGAAACTCCTTTTCCTTTTCAGATTCCCTGTAGAGTTTGGCAATACCTCCCTGCCCTTATTTATCTCTGTCTCATCATGAAAGCACCACTAAGGCACAGTATTGCCAGGCAGTTTTATATTTATGGGGAAAGCCTGACCCAGAAAACAGATGATTCTATGGTAATTGGTTTTGGGTAAAACATTTCTGCCCCTGGCTAATCAATGTCAGGGCAAACATGGGGTACACTGATACGATCCACTGCAGAGCTCTAGGTGCTAGCCCAAACTCCTGTAGAAGTCTCTGGTCCCTTCCAGAAAAAAGTGGGAAATTCACTAAGAAAAGAACCCCTATTTATTCTTGTAAAAGTGAATGGGAAATCTTTAAAGTGAATCAAGATGAGATCTGAAGGCTCTTGAAGTGTCTGGTTCATGAAAGACATTAGAAGTTCACATTCATGCAAGGCTTCAAACATGAAAGCTGGTGGAGTGACAGCTGGTGGCAAAAGGGATTTTGACTACTGCCACTTATGGAGGTCAGGCCAGATCCTAGCACTGGAGTGCTTTGTTTGAGGCTTGACTACTTCTATCTTCAAAGGAAAATTATGGCAGCTGCCACCTGAAAATTATAAGAAATCAAAAGAGAAGAGAATTTTCTCCTGAACCAACCTTTGGGGAACCCCAAAGTGAGAGGAGTGAGCACAGTGGAAGTGGAGGGATGAGAAGCACGGTCCTACTCAACATTTCTGCTGTGGACTTAGTATGCCTAATAGACCTAAAAAATACTTGGCTTGGGGCCTACTTGCAATTATAAACAAATATTTACTCAGTCTTGACAAGTTCATTAACTTTTCATGTACATACCCTTATGCGGAGTACAGCCAAATCTTCAGAAGCTGTTGGCTGATTTGTAACATGTATTTATATGTCAAGAAAGTGTAAACTTTTAATTTCATTCAGTTTTTACTTAACTGATTTGGCATCTACAGACTATGGTCTGTAAATTGGCACAGGAGCACTGCAATCAATGAACCAAGTTCTCAGTAATGCAGGCTTTGGCTGTTCACCTTTTGGCTGATAGTTACGACTTTTAACTCAAATACTTCAGATTGCAAAGATTATTCCTTGGACCAAGCATTGTAAGTCATGACAGAAATACAGAAAATGTGCCACTATAATCTATAGAAAAATCACAGGAAAATATTTTAAAGGAGCCAGAACAATGCAATTTTATCACCTATTTTGGGTGAGAGTGCTTAGGAACAGACTGTTACATTGGATCCCAATAAAAAAAGTCCTCCAAAAAGATTTCATAAATCAGGACCTATCTTAATGACCTGCATCTGTGAAGAAGTGAGCATCAAGAAACCTTGCTGTGAAAAGAATTCAGCACATCACCCTGTGTAAGGATTTTCTAACAGAAGAATATTTATTTTTCTATGTACTTACCTACACATGAATTCAGTTGGATACTAACTTTGGGTGCTGTGGAGGGTTGAATGTCTTATGCAAGTACTCTGTACTGAGCACTACAGTCTGCTGCCTTAACAAGAATCCTTAAGTTCAGTTTTTCTCCAGATTCATAAAAATCAAGTAGCTCTTTCCATCAGAGGCTTGCTGCAGGAAGGAAGCATGGCAAGGCAAATCCTCAGGGCAGTGGCACATAGTAGCTTACAGCCACTTTTTACTAAAGTAATGAACTATGGGCAACTTACACTTCTTATCCTTCCAAGGACACTTTGAAGGATATTCCATGGGGTTGACTGATGTTTTCTCTGTGTCTCTTTTGACACAAAAATCTGAACTAGATTTTTTATTAATATTATTCATCTTGTTTGAATTGGCTAATTCTGTTAGAAACAGCTAGGATCAAACATACATATTGTTTTTTTTTTCTAGAAGATGCTCTGTGTCCTGCTGTCTCTGAAGCCAAGCAAGTAATAGGATATGCACAAAGGCTGCCAAAGTTTTTGGAGCAATGGCTTAAGTCACTTTAGAAGTGTATTGTAAGTTCCCTCATGAAGAGTGGGGCATACAACAAACAATGGAGCTTTTCTGCTACAACTCCTGTCTCTCCCTCTCCAGCTGGTACACCCTGCTCCTCCCTCCCTCCCTCACTTTTTAGAGGTCAGCAAAAGCACTTTAGAGCCCAGCTGAGTATGATGGAGGCAGTATTGCCATGCACTTCATTGGGTACATGTCACATCTCAAGCTATCAGTGGCAGTTAGAAAGGAATTTTTTGGGCTGGTGACTATAATTTATTTACACTCCTAATAAATCTGAGGCTGCAGTATACATACATGCATACATTATGATCAAAAGCCCTCTGGAAGATTCCTATGGCATTTATAGCATCTAGCCAAACCCATAAGAGGAGTTCTGTGTGGAAATGGGGAGAGTGTGTGGGTGATGTAACAAATGGCTCTGATTCTTGAAAAGGATGACTCCTCCACACAGGGAGAGGAAACATAATCAGAACAAAAGTAAGTAACCATGTACATTTAATATTTTGGGCAAGATGGATTTTTTCCTCATGGCATTCCACGAGCCTCTGACTGCCCCTTGTATCTTCACAATCATCCCACAGACAAGGCAGCCACCCTGCCTGTAAGCACCAAGGGCTCTGCCTCCTCAAGCCAGACTGAAGGGGAGAGAGAGGGGAAGACAACATGCTGATACAGGGGAAGCAAAGGAAAACAGAGGGAGAGAGATGTGAAACCTGATCTATCTAATAACATCAAGACAGATAGTGATTTTCCACTCTATCTAGTAGGTCAAATGATCTTATAATGCAGTGTTAGAAAGAAGATGGAAATATTTTCATTTTCTCTCAGAGTCAATATTTCCCTAGCTGGAAATTAATCACTGTAAAAGAAGTTTAAGGGGAGTCTGTCAAGGTTTATTTAGGCTTCAAAATAACTTTTTAAAACACTGGCTTTTGTTGTTGTTGCAGGTTTAGAGGTCAGAGTTTCCCTCCACAGCATTCTTCTCTTGACAAATGATCTTTTCAGCAGTCAGCCAGGTATTTTTTTATTTTAAAGTGACTTCTTGTGTGTCCTGACATAAGGAAAACTGTGCAGATACAGTGAAAAAGGTAGAACAACCACAGTTAGCTCTATCAGTGTCTCATGAATCAAACAAGATGTTGTACCCTTTTTATTTTTCTGATTTTCTTTTTTTTTTTTAATAGAATTGCAGTGAATCCTCATCTACCAACCTGCCATCTGATTCTGAAGCACTTAGATTTTGAATTTCAGCAATGCCTTATGAAGTGACTATTGCTAAGTTATGGAAACTTCCAGTAGAATGCCTGGATTAATGGTAGCTGGCCATTACCTATGGATGTTGAGGTTATCTGTAAACTAGCTGTAAATTGCAAGATGAGCCTGAAAGACTATATCTGAAGAAAAGAACAAAATAGTAATAATCTGTCTTTTCACTTGACTCTCAGTCCCTTTCAGAAATTCAAGATGGAAAGATACCAAAACAATGAGTTTTGCTTTGCCCATCAGTGATGTCTAAACTGGATTACTCAGAGAAAATTTGGGCTCTGTGATACGGCTGCTTTCAGAAGCAGCCTGGATCTGAGAATGAAAGGATTGCCTCAAGGAAGCAGCAAATAGCACAGCTTTCCTCTTGTCACTTTATTTGTGAAGCTCAATCATATTCTGTCTCACACACCAGAAATAGCCCTCAAAAATCTGAGCAATCCATCAGGAGGTCTGCTGAGACCCACAGTGGGAGCAAAGCTGGCTGCACCTCCCTGTGACTCAACCACACTGGAAGGCAGGAGCCTCACGGAGGGCCTGTGACTCCAAAATGTTATTTCTTCTTATCACACATCAGAACACATCTGTAGATGCTTTCTGGCAAAGATGCCAGATGTTTTGGTTCTCTTTATCATCATGCATTGATTATTTCTTGTTTGTTCAAGGCTTGTTTATGGTTTTACATTTTGTTTCTTCAGTGACAACTTTAATTATTCAGTGATAGGTACTTGTTACATTACTAGACACATTTAATGTTCTGCTATTATACTCCAGGGGAGCTTTGCAAGTCAGTAATAAAAATATTAATGAGAAAAAAATGTTTTAACTCTTTCTATTCTTGCTGCAATTTTTTTGCATGCTTTATTTAAGGAACAGCTTCCCTTAAGAATTTACCCAAGAACTGCAGGCTTTGGACCGTGTCTAGTATAGATTTGGTTCACTGTAAACACCATGGTCTCTCTTTGTCCTATGTGCACTGGAAGATAGCTGATCTTTCCCTGGGAGGCAACTCAAGCAAATCACTATGACATCTCTTATCTGAAGGCTCAGAACCAAGCTGGGACTCAGAGTGCCTCCTAGACTGCCAGAGCCTCTCTTGACCATAGCTCTCCACAACTTCATACAGGTTGGTATAAAATCTGTTTGTTACACATGGCAAACACTGCTTTACGCTGAGGGATTAAAGTCTAACTTACCAAAATCAGCCACACAAAAGATGATTGCATGTGCTTCTGTGTGTGCATCTTGTTTTGTAAATACTTGACTACCGCTGAATTATTGACACCAGCCAAGGAGAGCTCTCTGCCTCCTAGGCTTCATCAGAGCAGTGCTTGTGGTTGCTGAATACACCCCGGTGGGTGGAGTTCTGGGCGAGCTCTTTGCCATAAAGCCCTGTTAACTCTGCAAGGAACATGTTTGTGGCTCTCTGCAGTTGGGTGTGGGCAGGGAAGGGTGAAATGGGGAGCAGGGGAAGGGTTGAAATGGAGGACCAGACTGAGTTCTCTGGAAACTAGGGATCACAAGCCATGAATCATCCAGTAAATACAGAGCCAAACGTTTGGATGAACAGAGCCCTTAACAATTAATTAATTGTTGACTTTAACTGCCTCTGCTGCAGATGTGCTATCATTTTTACAGAGCAGTCCCTCACCAATCTCTTTAAGTTGTTTACAAAGTAATTGGTAGATGCAAAAAAGGAAAAAAAGTTCTTGTATGAAAGTTGCTTCCACAAATGCAGGGATGCGTAGGCGTGCACACAATGAAAATAGGAGAAAGGTTGCAGTCTGCATGATGTTTGATTTTATGAGAGTTTATGAATGTCCTTTGGAAAAGACTTTATGTCTTATGCTCCCCTACTTCCTGGATTTTGATGTTTCCCATAAAAAAAGCAGAATATCCCTTCATTTACAAAATGAGTTGGATTTAACTCCATAATTTGTAAATATTTATACATATTTCCAAAGAATACATGGGCTGAACTGCATTTTTTCCTGATTACTTATATGCCTCAATATATCATCTTAGCTCCCACATCTTGTACTTGCAAAACTGAACTTTCAGATGAAAAGTCTGAACAAGATTACAACAAATTGGCAGACTGTTGCAAGAGGAGCAATCTAAGTGGCATGCAATTCAGACCTGAGCAAATGCAATATGAATTTATTTTCCATTACAGTTTTTCAGGTTTGTGGGTGCAGGAGAGGTTTCGGATATTAGACCCAAGCCCTACAATCACTTACTCACATACTAAACATTTTACACCATTAAGTTGTCCCACTGCACTAAGCAGAATTAATTTTATGCAAAGTTCTTCAAGGCTAAAGCTCAATGGTTTGAGGCATACGTGCAACACAGACTACAGAATATTTTTAGAATGTATTTCTTCCATTTATATTTCCTTCACTGCTACAGCACTGAGACATAACTGGTTTTTCAAACTTGTAACACACTTATGCAAATGAAAAAAGTTACAAAAAATGGCAAAAGAAAGTTGAACCACCCAAAACTCTTTGAAGGGAAGCTGAAGCAGGTGTTCAGAATCAAAGATGTCACGTATGCTCAATCCAGGATTTGCACATAAACTCTGTTACTCAAGGGGATGTCTGCTTACACCACTGGGTAGCCTCACTGTGAGATCTTAAGGCACTTAATTCCTTTTTCACTGAGACACTCTGCAAATCCTTCTGAATAGGATAGGACACGGCAATCAAAGCATGTACTGAAGTGCAAAATCATTTCGCTTTTACTTTTTACTATGACCCTTCTTTTACTCCAGGTATTTTTTTATTGCTTTGAATTTGTGTGTTTTCCCTCACTCCTAATCATTAAAAGGATATCAGTGTACATGTGCATAGATGTGCATTTCTGCTAGATTACCAAGAAATGTGTAGAAATTTCAGTGTTGATTATTCATCTTGAGAGGTATTCATGATCCTAACTTAGCAGAGGCATGATTTAAAGAGTGTTCTCAACATTTGGAAAGTCAGATCATATATTCTGGTCAGTTTGGAGACATTTAAAAATAGATTAGAAACCTATACTTCTAATCCCTTCAGAGAGCACCCGTCACTGTCTCCTTCTTTTTCCCCCTGGGTACACATGCTCAGAGGAGGAGACATCTCATGACTCACCACACTTGCTCCTGGAGCTCTGGATTGCAGAAAAGTTCACTGATGTTTATAGGATGTTTGTGGTGACCCCCGGGATACACTCTTGTAATGAATTTCAGACTGTCTACCCAAGTCTTTCGACTATCTATCCAATCTCCCTGAATTCTTAACCTCACACTTCCTCTTACTGCACGTCCTTCTGGGAGACACTGGATACGCGGGATGAAACATTTTAGAGCCAGTTCCTGCAGTCTTGTCAGTACATCCAACACAAGACTCCACTTTGTTGTTTATTTTAGCGCAAATCCCCACCCCCTTCACTTGCTCACAGGAAAGGCTTTTTCTCTACAGATCATAGTCCTGCACTTGAGAGAAATCCTTCCTCCTTTCTTTTTGTGGGTCTTCTATTTTCTTACCAACAGAGAGAAAATACTCTGTAAGAACAGTTTCAGATCCTGTTTTACTGGGACACAAGTAAAAATACACTTTTTTTCTCTGCTGCATTATGCAACTCCAGAGTTAATTATTATAACTTTAAAAAGAAATAACCCATGAATCCTTACTTCTTCAGAAAACCAGGCTTTAGTAAACTGACCTAATAGTAACTGGAAGCCCTAACTAACCCCTTGGCTGATTCATGATTTATCTATGCCAGGGTGAAGTGTTCCACATATTAGCTGGAGGAAATGCACTTCTAGCTTGTAATCTTGATAAATAGTTACTGAACTTATTTATTTTTTAATGCTCATTTTAACCATTCATCATTATTTTGAAGATCTTTTACAAATACCGCCTTGAAACTTCCGACAAGTGACTATTTGTAAAAGGAAAGCTGCACAAATGAGCCAAGTTAGAAGAAACTCCCTCAAATGAAAGGGGGATGCCAACCCACCAGAAAAATTACCATTAGCACTGGATAAAACAGATGGCACATAAAATACATAAACATAGCAGGTGGTTTACTCTGACCATACTCAATGTTCCATACTTCTTTTATGAATGTCTTTTGAAGGATTAATGGACTACTGGAAAAGCAAGTCAGTGTAATTCCCCCCCAAACCCCAAAGCCTAGGGGACAGGATTGGAGTGTAGGAAAAGAGAAGATAGGTGACTCTGGCTTCATGGGGAATAACTCATGTGGAAATGATTAAATTATTTCTATAGCCAGGACTATTTTATTTCCTTAATGGCTTGTTAATAAACATTCTTAGAGTATGTTTATCATCATCACCTGAGTTCAGGAGAGTACTTACAAGCAGAAGTCATCTGTGTGATTGATTAGCAGGTTTTCCGAACCTTTAAAAATGTGTTGTCCCACAAAGCACAATAATTTTTTATTCAAAGATCACAGATTTGAATTGGCTCTACTACCCTATTGCTTTTACAGCAATGGTGCAATAGGGATGATGGAAAGTCTGAATTATCCAGCACAATATTCAAATCTCTGTCCAAAAATCATGTTTAACCTATTTCTAGATATGAAAGATAGAGTTTCTAAGCAGAAAGCAGTGGAGATTCTCAAGCCATTATTTTCAGGGAACACTTTGCTACCTGATATTTAAAAGGTGGTGATAAATAACTCTAAATCATTCTCTTGTAATTAACTCCACAATAATAGAGAGAGAAGCTTAGACATTTAGAAAGACTTTTTTTCTCCTCCACCAAGAATAATGAATTGGTAAAATGACCTCAGGGGCAAAGTTGTTGGGACAAGGCAAAAGGTCAATCAAGGAGCAATTAAATGCTGTCCTGTGGGAAAACATTAAGTGCAGTCCCAAAGAGTGAGCTAGAAAAGGGCTGAGAGTAACAGAGGTAGAGGAGAACATCCCCCTGACAGCAACATTGTGTAGACTCATGATCTTTCAGGAAGAAGCCACAGAACAGGAGGTCTGTTAGGACTGTAATAAATACTGAGTTATCAGAGTAAGAGGGAATTTGGATATAAACTCCAGATGGATTTAAAGCAGAGGCTCATTACTCTCACCTCTCACAAACTGTGCAATAAGCCAATGAGCATGAGTCTGGGACATTAGTCAGCTGTAACTGTTCATGTTAGCTTGCCACAATCAGGTAGCTGCCTGCAGATGCTTAGTCTGTCTCAGTCCCCTCAATCTCAGTGACCTTGCCAAAGACAGTACCCAGAAATCCAGAATTTTAAAGCATAGAGCAATGGCAGATGCTGTTTCTGCTGCAAGGGAAAGGCTAAGGCAAGTCAGCCACATTTCCACTGAATGTTCTTCTCCCATGTTACACCCCTGTGCAGGGTATGGAATACCAGAGCTATACAGACAAAGGGCATGAGGATTCTGCAGTCTGTGTCCTCAGCTGTGTGGCCATATCTGAGTCAGTAAACCAATGCCAGGCACCATGCCTGCAACAAGTCTGGCCTGTTGTCTGTCCCTGGCCATTGCAGGGGCCTGACACAGATGTTACCCCTTTCCTCTCATCTTGGATATTACTTGGAAGCCATCATGTTGGAGAGCACTACCAGCCACCCTGGAGGGGATGGTGGTGGTGGATGAAGTTCAGATCCTTGTAGGGCCCATTCCCAAGGACTGGATTTGCACACTTATCTACCTGCACATGCGCAGTGAGAAACTCTAGGACATAAGGCATTATGAATCCTGGTCTGAGGGAGATATTAACCTTAACAAGAATGGAGAGATTATTTCTCTCTGTGACAAAAGACATAGGGCAAGAAAAAAACTCCACTTGGAGTTTGTGGGTTTGGTGCAGTTTCTTTGTTTGTTTTTTGAGGAAGTTGAAACACCTGCAAATCTTTCATGCTGGTAACTCTGATACAGGACTATCTTTGGGGGAAAAAAAAGAAAAAAAAATAGACAGCATTACATTGAAGCTGAGGGATAGCAGGATGGGCAAGAACACCATAACCAGGTACCACTGTTACCACTTTTAAGTGGACAGCAAGTCTGGCTTCCTCCAGCCAGGGTGTCTAGTTAGATCCACAAACAAATAAGCTTCAAAGCCCAGCTGAGTAGAAGCTGTGAATAATCCCCTTGTGAGCAGCTAGCAGGGCCTGAGCTAGCCTGGATCAAAATAGGTTAGAGCATCTCTATTCCATTGTAGTACAGGCTCCTGAAATAATATTTATGTATCCAAATGCTACCTTTCTCCCTGTTTCTCCTCATCCAAACAAAAACTGTATTCACTTAAGAGTTGGACCCAATGACCCTTCTGAGTCCTTCCAATTCAGACAATTCTGTGATTATGTGACTCCATAAACTAGCAAAGATACATGTTCCCATCAGGCTTTTCTTTCCCATGGAAAATAGGAATGTGATGCAGGGATTCTTTGATTCAAGTGCTTGCTAAGTTTTCCCCATGAAAATTCAGGGACAAATAGGCATCTGGGAAGGTACGTGGTTACCTACATCTGTTAAAACCCTGCCAAGTTCTCAGCAGTGCAAGAAAGCACACAGAAGAGAGCAAGAGCTTGAACCTCCTACAAGCATAATTTTACTCTTGATATCTTCAATTTTCTTTCTCCACTATTTTTCTGGTGAAGGATATGTCAACCCCAGGCTAGTATAATACTCCATCAAACTAACCCCTTTGGCCCAGGAAACCCTACATATAAAGATGCATCTTCATATTTAAACACTACAGTATCCATTTGTCAATAAACCTTCACAACTCTCTCTCTTATAGACTTCTGGAATTTAGAAATATTTGAAAAAAATTAAGCACAGAGAGCAGCCAACAAACAAATGCAAACTCCCTTTATTATCTGAGGTTCATAAAAAAGCCTAAACAAGAGTCCCTTCCCCTAAAAAAAAGTCCAGACTCTCACTGCCAGCACTCAATGCAGTTTCATCTATTTCCTTTTTCTAATCCTCCTTTATGCCCATTAGCTGGTCCTTTTAATGTAACATGGTCCAGCTGCATCTGCACCACTTATTTAACCCCTCATTGCCTAGTTCCATACTTCAGTATGTAAAGCAAAGAGGAGAAAGGTAAAGACCTATGAGTTGCCATGAATAGTCTTATCTGAATTATAATCTTTTTAAAATACCCTAACAGTATAGGCTCTTTTTACTCAATTTTTACTATTTATAGAAAGAAAGATACAGTATATTTTGGCATAGAAAAAATCAACTTTAATCTGATTCATGAGCCTGAGAACTGGTCACTAAATTAGCCAGTGTTTACTCACAGGCTGGCGATGCTCTCAAAACCAGGGGAACTTAACCACAGATTTGGCTGCTTGAGATCATTAATTTGTTAGTCTCATTATGCTGCTCATGTGCTTTACAGTTTCTTCCCTTCTTTCTCTTAGCTACAGATTTACCAAGCAGAAAGTAAGCAGTCATTAGAATATACTTAGAATTTAGATCTCTTCTGAGGGTTCGCTAGGCAACTTAGGTCCAGTTAGACTCTTTCCTGGGAGGAACCAGTTGAATGACTCTTTGAGGCAACCTGGGATTTAACAACTTTTAATTGTCCAAACTAACAGTGAAGTAAACATCTCATATATGGCTGTAAAGCATTGACTTCTTCTGACATCATTCTTGCTTTATTCTAAGGATTTTATTAGTAACTCAGAGACTACAGCAAACATACACTGGTAGTTGATTAACATATCATTTAACTAATTAGATGAGGTGTGCTAGTTATGTAATTTGAGAATTTTTACCATCCTGTCCACACACCTGAAAGTGATTAATTTTTGAGTGCAGTGTTCATGTTATCCCAGTTCAGGGAGCAAATTTTTGACTCTGAATATCTCAGATTATATGTTGATTTTTGTTTTTCGACAGTGCTAGGATTCAGTAGCACAGATTAAGAAACTTGAACAAATCCAGAAACACAGAGCTTGCCCCAGAGGTGGTAGCTTTTGGTCCTCATTCTATAAAGATTCATTCATTTGCTTAATGTGTGGGCTATGAAGAGTCCTTTTTGCCCACCACAACACTTCTCCTAATTTGCAGGGTAAACCCAAGTATTTTTCCCTCTCTGAACTGTAAAAAATTCCATATAAACAGGTGAGATTTGATCATCCTAACATGCATAATAGTGAAAATTCCATGCAAAAAATGCTCCCATATGTAAAATGCAAAGAAAGAAAGAAAGAAAGAAAGAAAGAAAGAAAGAAAGAAAGAAAGAAAGAAAGAAAGAAAGAAAGAAACTTCTTAACTATCTAAATTATATTTATCAGCATTTTTATTTGTAAGATAAATGTTATGTCTGTTATGTTTATCTTGTGTTCTAGATAACTGAGGAGTTATTCTAAAACTTTTAAATAAACTGAATTTAATCCAAATCAAAAAGTCACACTTTGAGTCAGATGCGATGTCAACATTGAAATAACAGTGTTTCATGATGAGGTATTGTTTATGTTTTGTAGAGTTCATAGGATCTTTGTGAAAGCAAAAGTCATGAAAGCTCATTTCTGAAACCATTGATGTGTATTGTATTTATTTAGAGCTGTGCTTTCCTCTGAGCTTTCCACTGCTCTTTTCATCATAAAGAATAGAATATTCTGATTTGAACTGCAAAAATATTACACTGCCTGAAAGGAAGGATTTAGCTTCCCGTTTGTAATGTGTAGGACATAGTCTGTTGCAAATATACTTGTGCAGAGATTTAATCAGCTCTTTTCTAGTAAGTTACAAAGAAAGATATTTTCATCAAAGCGGAGATAAAATATTAGGGTGTGATCCACCCACTCATAGCTGTCTTTTAAGCCATAATTTCTTTTCAGAAGCTACTCTTCCGCTGAGGTAGCATGACTTGATGTGGACTACCTTTTTTTTCTTGCCTTTCCTGATTTGTTCTGCATTAGAAGGGAAGTGGAGATAGTGGGAGTCAGTGGAAACCATCCTGAAGCATTTGAGGTCACAGTAGTGCCACTGCCCATATGTTAACAAGAACTCAATATATATTAAGGCAGGACTGTAACAGAACTAATGTTTGCCTGAGTTTCTGAAACAACTGTCTCTTTAGAAAAACCTGAGTGTTGATCTATAGAGGCAGAGATGCCCAAAGGGTTGAATGACTGAGAGGAATTTCTGAAAAGTAAAACTTGAGAAGAAGGTGTTCTGGAGGTTCTTGTAAGCACAATGGTATTATAGCCTATGCTAAATAGTGTACCAGGATTTGCCAAAAAAAAAAAAATTTAGTGTATTTTAAGCATTTTTTTCCTTGCTCCTTAGTTTGTTTTTTTTCCTTCTAGGAGCAGGAAGCTCATCACCAAGCACTAGTATCCTTACTTCTCTGCCAAGAAATGCCCTGGTGAGGAGCACAGAAACAAAAAAATAATTCTGAAGATTTTTTAAAAATAGGTGAAATAATTTTAGATATTTAGAGAAGGTTTTAGTTGACTGGGTCTTCACTGGTGTAGTTTATTCTCCTCAAGAAAAACTGTTTGTTTGTTATACTCCTTCTAACTACCATTTCCAAGAAAATGAAAATAAAAAGAGGCAACAGCATCCTCAAAGGGAGGACTATTACAGATTTTTGGCACTGATCTTCTTCCAGATTGCATCTATTTTTTAAGCATTTTCAAGGTCCAAGAGTATGGGGACTCCCAGATCCCACATTAGTTCAAAGAGTTAAAACGTTCAGCAAGTTAAACTCCTTGCTTTGGCATGTCTATCAAAGGCTTTGAGCCTTTAATGTAATTGAAAACAATTGTCCCAGTGGGGAGGTCTAACACTCTGACCAGTTGCAGTTAAATACTTGAACTGCCTGAGAAAACTAGAGGGGTTATAAGAATTCAAGGGTAAACTACATGACATGGCTCTAGTGATAATAATGTTCCAGAATTTATATTTATTAATATTGCCTTCTTTTGGTCAGACTCCCACAGGAAATCCTGAGGACTACATGTCTCTGGCATGTTTTATCTCAGATAGTCCCATCCTTGTGGTATTGCGTGCTGATAGCAGGACAGAAGAGTACCTTTGAAAATCTCTGGTCTTTATAGAAGCTGCGGGTGACAACAAACAGGACCTTCAACACTCTGGGAAGACAATCCATCTACTTTCTGCAGTTATCATTAAAATGTCTTTCAGACATAGGTCATAACTGGAAACCTATAAAGGATGCCTGTGTACTAGGCACTTCCCACAAAGCCTGGTCCCTAGCGATTAAAATTTATCACATTGTTCTTCTGGTTACAAATACTGCTGATATGTGTCATTAGTGCAGAGAACTGCTCATAATATTTTGACTTTACTCCAAACATTATTTTTTTAATTCTGAGTTTCCCATAAAGAGCCCACTGAAGTTTTTAAAGACACACATTACTTTAACATACTTAAGCCTGTTTTAAAAGTTGTTAACTATCTTATTTTCCTGTAAAATGTACACTAATACAAAATTATTTGATGAGAAGCTCCACATCCCCCACTCTGGTACCTGTGATGTAGCATAGAGCAGTTATTTTGCATGAAATCATACAGCCTTATCAGTATATAGGGCAGTTTATAAATACTCCATCTTCTTAAAAGCTCTGTCCTGACTAAGACATTGCTTAGTGGTGTTCTCTTTGACAGATTTTCTGGTTTGTGTACCTAAAATTTTTGTACCGTTTTAAATTTGCATGTTTATTGAAGAAGAAACACTGCATGATTGTCTGATTCTACCCTTCTTGCTAGAGTGAAGTTATTCGATGTAAGCTGTACTAGATCTCTAGCTGTGGGCAATAAAGTCCATTTTTTTACCAGTTTTTCTAATAAAAAAGTTTGCAACATCACACCACATATTGCTTTTCTGTGAATCACAGTATCATAGAATGGTTTAGGTTGGAAGGGACCTTCAAAATTAACCAGTTCCAACCCTCCTGCCACGGACAGGGACACCTTCCATCAGCCTAGGTTGCTCAAAGCTCTGTCCAGCCTGGCCTTAAACACCTCTGGGGGTGCATGTGAGCATGTCTCAGTCCATGGCCTTAGCTGCTGAACCCCTTGATCAGTGGTAACAAATACTGAACAAGCAGCAGCCTCACACACACACAAATTCAACTTTCATGGAAATAGTTAATTTGGTTGAGAAAATAACTTGTATTATGCTGTTTCTGAGGAGCAGGCTGATGCCTTATCTTTATGGGGCATCAAAGAACCCCCTTCACAGCACTAATCTTCCTGCTGTGAGCCATTCCTGGGACAACTGACACCTTGCTGCCTGGGACCTTGTCCCACAGGATAACCTGTAGGGAGTAGCTGAGTCTGGCACTGAAAAGACAGAGGACAAAATAAGGACTGTCAGTGGAAGGTAAATTTCATTTTAAGAAGAATCAGTTTGCAGGCATAAACAAATGTTATGTGCATGAGTATCTGATATAGAAATCAAGTAAAAAAGGTCATATTTTGCATGCCACCCTCATAATCTTCTGAGAAGTACTATAGTCAGTCTATTCCTTAGAAAGCTATCTTTGCTTGTTACTCACCTTCTCATATCCACTATTTGCTGTCTCATTCATCTTTTATGTTTCTCCTTCCTTTGATCTAAAGAAGTCACAGTTACCATCAGAAAGACATTTTTGTTTTCTGAACTGAAAAAACTCCAAACAACTGAAAATGACAGATCTCTGCCCCATCTCTTTTATTCTTCTCACTAAATGATATATTTGAGAAATATGGGAAAAAGGAAAGATAAAAGTTTAAAACTTAAGCCATGTTTTCAGTTATCTGTGCAGAGAGAAAAGTGGTTCTTCTTGCATCTTTGGATTTCACAACATCTAAAAATAAACAAGAAAAAAAAGGCCCTTTACCTATGCTCGGGAAATGAAAACATTCCTTCTCCTTGTTCCCAGGCACCACAGCTAGTTTCTGTAAAACTAGCAACATGAAAAAAAAATTTTGCTGATGTGTGAATAGGCTGAAGCCTGATGCAGAGTGTTAAAGTCTCTCTGGCAGGCCTGCCAATGCCTGCAGTGGGTTTTGGATTAGCCTCCATAGGACACACGAAAGCACTCCAAAGGAAATTATTTTCCCCTGTCATGCCCTCCTTGCAGCCATTCCCACAGAGAGCACAATTCACTGACTATTTTCACAGAAGCTCTGGAAACAGCATGTATAATATTAGAAAGCCAGATGATAGAAGGCGCTGAATTTTGTCCTTTGATATATTTCCAGTAGAAATGTGTTGGTTCCCTTTACCTAAATGTTTTTGGATCAGTTTTGTGTAGATTTGTGGGCCTTTACAGGGAAAAGCATCCCCTCTCCCTTAACACCAAAGGTGCTCCAGCACAACGGCTGTGCCGAGCTCTGTTGAGAAACAGAGTGGATGGTGCCTGAAGGACAAAGGCTGCATGATGGTAGGGCCAGGAGATCCAAATTTCAACTCCACCCACAAACTCTGAGGACTTCCAGTGAATCAAACTGGAACAGGACTGCTTCACAGAGGGAGGAAAAGAAGGTGGATATAAAAACGAGAGGGTAACTAAGATCCAGGCTGTGTTGCATGGGGGGCCCCCAGCATATGAATACATGAATTCCACTAGCCTTGTGATGTTTTGAAAAGTAAACTATGGAAGAAAGACCAGAAACTTCAAAGAAATTCCTGATTTGGAAATTGTCTGATGTAAAAGGTGTTAGCATAGAGGAGGGTAGAGAAATAGCCTGTTCTCAAAGGCACTCTACAAGAGGTCAAATGTTGGTCTGGCTCATATGGCCACTTTTTCCAGTTGTACAGTATATTGTGTAAACTAAATATAATGTAAAGATGCAAAAGCTTCCAGAAATGTCATCTTACAGACATTTGCTTGGATGCAATCCATGATTATGTGAAAACATTTACTTTGAGATCTAAAAGCCATGGGTTACGTGGGTGTTCTGTACATTTTGCATTGGAACTTATACTATAGAGCCAGAAAAGACTGAGAGACTTAATTTGAAATTACTTGTATTAGTATACTGGCCTATTCTGTACCCAAATGTAAATGTGGCTGAGTATATGTGACAGAAAAAAAAAGGGATAGTTCATGGCATATTGGAGAGAACTGCCAGAAAACTTTACAAGTGGCTGGGACCTCAGTCAAATCTCTGCTGTCAATCTCATGCTTGCTATTGCCCCAAAAAAAAGGTTACTAGAAAATCTCTAGACCAAAATAGAGGTAAATTTTTCAAAAAGAATGACACTTATTATCTGAATTTTTAACTGAGCTCACCAGTATGTTCTCACATGACAGGGCATGCATGACATTAGGCTCAGGTGTGATTGTGCCTTACAAGGGAAGAGGCTAAGAAATGGCCTTTTAGAAACCACAAATGAATATCAGTTATTGTATTAAATCATTGTCTTGCAACTCCTGCAACAAGCACAAAAACAATATGCAAACATCACTGTTTCTCAGTGTTAAGCTTATGTTTGTGATGGGCTGGACCAAGCAGCTGTGTTGCAGGGGCAGCAGATTGCAGGGATTGATGTACATTTGTATCAGGACTCAGTGACTCATCTTGCTCTACTCTTGAGACTATTGAGTTTCTCATTTGTGAAAGTACCTCAATATCCCTTTACTGTTTAAAATTTGCCCTATACTTATTAAAAGAAAAAAGTTAAGGATCTCTGCTCCTCATGCAGTCAATACAGAGATGCCCTAGAGCTTACTCATACTAATTCCAGAACTGCAAACTCTACAGCTGCATTTTTTAAGGCTCTAAACAGATCATGCCATTGGAGTTGAACATACTTTTCATGGACCTCACCTGGTGTGGTTACTGTAAAGCACCTGAACTGCTCTGGGTAATGTAACAGTTCTTTTGTAGCCAGGTGGAGCACCTGGTGTAAAAAGGTGCTCTGGAAAGTACTCAGTAGTCTTCAACAATGGTCAAAAGCATGTCCTTGGCTATTGCATTGAGTTTGGACCTCAGATGTTCTTAACCCAAGACAGATCATCAAATCCTGAGAATTGTCCTCCAGTGACTGAAAAGAAAAAAAGTTTGAAGCCATTTTGCATCTGTCTGTCATCTGGAATGAATGCCAGAGGTACTGTGGAACAAGAGGTTAACTTCCAGAAAAATCTCTGTCAGCGTTACACTCAGTCTGGAAACAGGCTGGATTGCCATGAAGTCACGCTATGCAGCTGTGGCATGGGGAAAGTTAGAGTTAGGATTCTGGCAGTTTTTTGAAAGACTTAAAAAACTACACAAGAGTTCAAAAAACTCAATTCCCAGAACACAAATTTTAAGAGTGAAATGAGCACAAATGTAATTATTTAAGTTTGAAAACAATTAAATAAATGGGAGGATCAAATTAGTTAATGCCCATAAAATATCCAGAAATCTCATTTGGATTAGGATTTGGAACTCCTTCTGCTGTGTCAGTACAGCTGTGTGTGGGATAACCTGCTATACAGAATGAACCCAGGGGCTGGGTCCTGGCTGTTTACTATCTGCATGCCACAAAATTTTAGCAGGATTCAGACTCAGAAATCTGGACACAAAGCAGATTCAAAAACTGCAGTATCATTAGCCTGATAATTACAATATTTTAAAGCTCACATTTCATCTGTTCATAGGAATAATAATTTAAGAACATCAGTAATAAGTTCTGTCTCTCTTCTAGTCAAAAGATTTCTCCCATTTCTGTTAGTGGACAGGGATTCACATAAGGAACTTTAAATTAAGAAAGCTTGGCCAGTATATTTATTTTATATATTATATTGTTTTATATAATACTTTTTCTACTAGTGCTTATGCCAAAACAAGAATCAGACAATTATGAACTGAAATTATGTACTTTGTTTCTTTCAACATCAGAAAACCATATTTCATAAACCAAAACCTGAGCAGCTTAAGAAATATAAAATCAATGAGTCAATATCTTTCCTGATGTCAAAGCCTGAATTTAGTTTAGAGATATAAATTTAACCAAATAGCTTTTCTTAAGCTGATAAATATCCCTGATTTTTCTCTCAAGCTGATAAATTTCTCTCTGATAAACCTCAAGCTGATATACTTGGAGTACTGTATACAGTTCTGATGTCCCAGCATAAGAAGGTCAAGGAACTCTTGGAGCAAGCCCAGAGAACGGATATAAAGTTGGTAAAAGGACTGGAGCACCTCTTCTACAAAGACAGGGTGAGAAAGTTGGGGCTGCTCAGCCTGAAGGAGAAAAGGCTGCCTGGAAACCTGATAGCAGTTTTCCAGTATCTGAAGGGTCCTACAGGAAAGCCAAAGAGGCACTCTTTGTCAGAAACTGTAGCAATAGGACAAGGAGTAACAGGTAAAAATTGAAAGAGGGAAAGTTTAAGTTAGGAATTAGGAAGAAATTCTTTATGTGAGGGTGGTGAGACATTGGAACAGGTTACCCAGGGAGGCTGTGGATGCCCCAACCCTGGCAGTGTTCAAAGATGGGTTGGATAAAGCCTTGAGCAAATCGGTCTAGTGGTCTAGAGTCCTTGCTCATGATAAGGGTGGATGGAGATAGATGATCTTTAAGGCCCCTTACAACCCTTAATATTCTATGATTCTACAAAATAGATTAAATAGCAGTGAAATAGTTGTCATGTTTTTTGTCAATAATTCCTATTAATTTCCTATTTTTCCCTTAAAAAATGCCATGGCATCACAGAACTCATCAAAGATTTCCCTGCACTTAGTGGTAGTGCCTGTACTGTATTACAGAAATCTGTTTGTGGAGAAGGTGAGAATTGATTCAAAACCCTAAGCCATTGCTTAAATGCATTAACCATTTAGCTTTGCAACACACTGAGGCAAATACTGTTTAATTCATGTCCATGGAAATGGGTCCTGGATTTCCACTGGAAGCTATGTGAAAACCAGATCATAACTGTGAAAACTGTCAGCAGAAGTGTGCCCCTTCATTTAGTGAATATATTTGTGAAAGAGAAGGAGGAAAAAGCAGGGTCAAGCTGGCTCAAGTGAATGTTTTGAACTTCCATATCCTCAGGCAGATATGGATTTGCTTTCTAACAGAGCAGGCGAAAACAAAGGCCTTTATTTTATATTTACTTAAACATTTTTGAGCCAACATTAGCTGAGGTCACAGCTGAAAGTAAAACAGAGAGTTCTGCTCTACATTTTCATGTCCCAAGAACATCTCTACCTTTTGTTCCAAAAATGCAATTAATTAAACTAATTAAAAATTATGTTTTTATCAAGCTGCAGGGACAGGACAATTCAGTTCTGTGGTAGTTCTGGCTTATTTTGATTTGGTGTACAGTTAGAACCTCTGTTCTAACACCAACCTGAAATTTCCAGTGCCTGCAGGATAATGTGGAGAGGAGAGGAGAGGAGAGGAGAGGAGAGGAGAGGAGAGGACTGGCTGTAATTAAAACCTTGATTAGATGAGGGGTTCTTTTAGTTTCAGTTTTCCAAAATCACCACCACACTTGGTTTTGAAGTTCCATCTGGATCTCAGTTCTGTGTAATTTTGTTGCTTCTTAATGGTGCCAAGCATTTGTTTTCACTACCTGTATTGTGAAGTTTGGCATTGTTATCAAAATCCCAGTCCTAGAGGTAGCTTGTAATAAGAACAGCTTTCATTAATGCTAACCAAAATGATTCTTACAGTGACAAAGATTAATTTGTAAGTCAAATATATTTTTGAGGCTCAGAGGGCTCAAAGCATGTAAGGCAATGCCATCTAGTTATCACAACTGATAATTCCCTACGAAATACAGGAACTCTAATCACCACTAATGATTCCAAGATGCATTTTCTTCCTAACTTAAATGCAAAGCAGGAAAATTACTCTTCCATTTGCAGTTGATAATTTTAAATCCTATAATTAGGCACTTTCATGTTTATTTTACAGTTATGTATAAACTGTACCATTTTGTGCTTTTAATGATCTCTTTGCAGCTTCTAAATTTTCATGCATTTTACAATTACAAGCTTTCTTCCTTGGAATTTCCATCTGCTTCCAGACATACACTTCTATAACCAATGCTAATAAATTTTCCATCTTCCATTGACATCACAGAGAGAGACTGAATTTCTTTAAAGAGCTCCTGCCCAAGACCCATGAACTCCCTCTCTTTATTTTGAGAGGGCAGTCTTGCCCTCTGCCTTGACCATCTGCCTAACATTTAGGTCCACACCTAATATTCTGTGCAAAAACACTGTGTTCCCATTGATCCCAGGGCAGTCCTATCCATGTGCACGCTGGCTGATGAATGCAAATGTTCCCCTTCTGTGGTGACAAAGTTAAGCTACAGAAACAAAACGCAACTTGGCTTCTTTCTGAGTTAGAGATCTAAACTTACAGCTTATTGCAGGCCACTCAGATATGAGAGGTCTCTGAAAGAATGACCAGATTATGAACTAGCAACAGCTGGACACAATGCCAAGACAGGCCCTTGATCATATGTACTGACTAATTGCTTTCTCATTCCCTCATTTTGGTTTTAAACTGCCCCAGAGATCTTTCTCCTGGGCTGTGTGCTAGTACATTTTGCCAGCTCTTCGTTCCAGGGACCACTCCCAAACACCTCAGGTTATATCATACCTGCCCTCCCTTTCATGCTCTAAAGCACCAGTTAGGTGTCCACAACAATGTTTTGGCCACCTGAAATGGAAAAGCATATTCACAAAAGGACATTTGTATTTTAGGGCCACAGGGGATTCAAAGAACTGTTACGTTGTGTGACCATCACTCCACAGCAAGCGAGCCCTGAGCAGGGCAGGCACAAGTCTGTACATAATGCTTGGATTCCTGGCCCTCTTTTACTTATCAACAAAGATATGGCCTACAAACTATACAATTCAGTGCTGAAGCTCTCACCTTGGATACTTGCAGCATTAAGAACTGAGACTTTTTTTTGTTCCTTTTTTTGCCCTTTCATTATCTTTTCCAAAAAGCAATGTTCCCTATCTATATACTTAGACTTATACACTTCTACTCCAAACCCTTGATTTCCATGACTCTGATGGATCATGTTTTTGTCAAGTCTTTCCTGAGCTTCTGTCTTATCAAGCTTCAGCACAGGTCACTAGTCTCTAATGAATTTTATGGGTAATCTGGAGAATGTTTCTAATATGCTACAAAGATTCTGATAAGCTCTTTATTCATTATCCATCCTAAAGCGTGACTCTCTGGGGGTGAAACCACTTCTCAGGGTTGTTAGGTTGTTTAATGCTCACATATTTATTTCTTAAAGGTCAATACTGTCATGCTGGCTGGCTTGTAAAGAAGTAACATAATTTCACCCACTACTAAAACCTGATGCGATACTGATTATAGTCAATAGAAATATGGAAAATGCCAGTCCTTTTTCAGTGAGGATATTCTGAGAAAAATCATGAATGCGGGGAACTTCACATAAAACAGTGACTTCTCTCTGTTCCAAGAGATTTTCACTTTCTTGTGGTAAATGCTGTGCAAAATGGACTGAAACAAACAATGCAAATGATAATAGGTGATTTTTCCCTATGTATTTTTTTTTCAGAACAGGCTACACACAGGAAGAGCAGCGTCACTTATTTGTGATCCTATTCAAGAAGCTCTCTCTCTGTGACTTCTTTTTTAATACGTTCTAAAGCTTGAAGATATGAATTGAGGCTTACATACAGTTAGTAACAAAGAGACTCTAGCTGATCTTGGTTGGGAAAGGAAAAGTTTTTCAGAGTTTATTCTAGTGAGACATCTAGCTGCCCTTGCATGCTAGTATCAGTATAAATCAGAAATAAAATGGTTGCAAACAAAGCTGAAAATTTCAGATGCAATTAGGAAAAAATATATTTTTATTCATCATTGAGAGCAAGCTGAAAAATCACATCCCTGCTGAGGGCCCTTTAAATATAATACATGCCTAAATTCAAACATGAAGGTTACAGCAGCACAAATAATCAGATTATTCTCACCCTAAGAGTTAAGTGCTTTTCTGGAGTAAGATCTGTGTAAGAGAAAAAGGACCAAGTCTACCCAGCTGCAATCCCAGTGAGCTCACGCCAGGTTTGAATCTGCTCCAGGGAAGATAAATGGCTGCGTATCCATAATTTACAGGACTATAAATATCAAGAACGCTGCTAAAGTCAGACTGGAGTGCACAGTCCTCCATCAGGTGACATTTCCGTTGGCTATGAGAGGAGTGGCTTTTAGAAAAGGACTACAGGACTGAGCTGCCGCAGCTTACTTTAAAAATTTCTCCTTAAAACCCTCTATGTCCCAGTTCCTGTGCTTGAGGGTTTTGAGCCTGTTTTAGCAGAGATTTTTTTTATGACATGATGTGACTGTAACAGCTTTAACATTTGAAAGATTAAATGCTGTCTGTCATGTTACTCACATGTGTCTCAGCGCTTGCCCCTTTACTGAGATTGCTGAGGGCTAAATTTTGCCCTGACCCATTGTTTTTGGGTCCACAACAGGAGTGGCACTTGCAGGGGAAGACAAACACAAGAGAAGTCTATTCTGAGTTCATTCATGTACTATAGTTACTAAATCTTAATTAGTTAATGACTGTTTTAGTTCCAGTTCTTGGCATGTTCAGATTGTGCCTCCAAAAGGGAACAGAAGAGGTCAAAAACTTAGATATTACTTCTTCATTATAACGATGGAGTTTTAAAAAGTCTGGGGCTTTTATTCTGAAATTTATTATGCATTCTTTATTTTGGCAGGTCTGAGATAAACCAGCAAACATACTAATGAAGACAAGAACTGTCCTGAGGAAATACCTCCTATTAGTTAACAAGCAGACACAGTGGCCTGGATTAGGAAGAAACATGACAACATTGTTGAAAATGAAGACATGTATCCTAAGTGAAGCCAACGGGTTCACAGAAGCCAGGGCTGTGTAACCTGCTGCTGCACATCAGGGTTCCAGGAGAGGAAATGAACATTACACATGGTGAGAGCAATGATACACCAGGGTGAGATAAATTTACTGCATAACTGCATTTCATCTCAGAAATTTTAAAGTAGCATTTCTGTACTGAGAGTGATTCCGGAAGAACGGCTGTCCAGTGCAATGTGCCTTCCAAATGGAAAGATGATTGTCAGCTCTCTGGTTCGTTAGTTTTTATCTTCACTGATAAATGAACATTAAGTGGTCAGTTGTTGACAAAAGCCCTCTTTTTAATTGGATATGTGAACTGGACCTTACATAACCTGGCAACATATTATCATCCCTGGCCTTGTCACTCAGATAAAACCATCTTGGCTCCTACAGGATTGCGGGTGTTCAGTGTCAACATTTCTGCTGTTTGGAGGAGAAGATACCAGACATACATGCTCTCATATAAGAACAAAAAATCTTCCAAAGTTTTAGTTTAGTAGAAATTTGCCCAAAAGAGGCAATAACCAAGGGAACCACATTGAAGCCAACTAGAAGGAGATGGTCATAGGTCTGGAGGCAGATATGACCAAGCACAGTTAGAGTTGTTTACAAGAGATTAGGGAGAGACCAAGAAGCCTCTTAGTCAGGAGTTTTCTGTCACTCTATCTCTCCATGTGCCTTCTGGGGAAAAGAAGTTCACGATGTCACTAAAGAGACTGTGCCCACATCTGCCAAAGCTTTCTTAGCTCATAGTGGGTCCACTAGCAGAAAGAACTTGCCAGCACTGTCTCTCTCTCTCTTTTTTTTTTTTTTTAATAGAGTTCCAAGATATTCTAAGAGAATTTCAATGGCTGTGAAAGCTAGAGTTCATGAACTGCATATTTGCTTTTTGTTTTGTCTTCTGGATTTCTTTTTAGCCATTGATTTATCTCTAGCTGGGAAATCTCCCAGTCTTTTGAAATACTTAAATTTTTGTTTTGGAATTGCTACAGGTCAGTATGAGGGTCAGTGAAATTCCCCATTACAACAGATAATAGTGCAGAGACTCCAGCTTCAGAACAGCCTCAGCTGTTCCCTAACATCATGCATGATAGTTCCAGCCTAGTCCCAAATCCTGGCCATCACCCCACTGCTATCAGTGCTCAGTCCTATACAAAGAATGGCAGAAAAGTCCAGGGCCCTCTCCTCGCCAAGAACTACCTTAGACAGCCAAAATGAAGTGGGTAGTATCACATGTGTGATTGCTAATTTAGCCCATTTCATGGCACGTGCTCACACAGGATGAACCACCAGAACCCCTGAAAGAAGCCTACCTACTAGCAGAAGAATGGTGACAAGCAGCTGGGGAACAGAAAGGGCAGATCCCATCTGCCTTAACATAGCTGGAACTGGAAAGGACCTATGACCACAGCCCAAACATTCCCCCATTTGAAACAATCCTAAACATTTGCTAGAGACCGAAAGGTCAGCCTGTCCCTCACAACGTGCTGTGCTGTTGCCTTCTCATGCCTCTTCTTTTGGGCTACGTGGTCCTTTCTATTCTGTAAGATACACATCACAAATTAAGTACTGAGATAGGACCAGCTTTATGGTGTGTGTTAGTAGTCCATGTCTCTCTGAAAAGACAGCTTCTGCGAAAGACAAGTTACCACAATTGGCTTGTCAAGAGTGCTCTCCTGCTGTCTATTGTGTGATCCCACTGCTTGATGCAGTTCCAGGAGGCAAAATCGTTGTAACCAAAAGAGAGTTCAAAGAAGGGAGACTGATAATAGGCCTGGTCTTAATTTCATAGCTGCATTGCTTAATTCCTATGTTAGTTTTAATGGCCTGGACTGAGTGATAGTCTGGGGCTTCTTTGCTGGGTGTCGATGGATTTAAGTTGTTGAGGTTTTCTTTTTTGTTCTTTTTATCTATTTTGTTATGTTTCGGTTTGTTTAACTAACATAATAAAGTTATTAATAAAGTTAAATAATTTCTGCCATTGAAGAAAACAGTTCAGAATCTTTAAAGAACTGAGTAGAGATCATTCAGCCAACTTAAAAGCCTGTACTTAAATCTTATTTCGTAAACTCATTTAAATCACATGTTCTTACATGTTCTGTCACTTGAAAGTTGTTTCCTTTGAAACTTTCCTCTTTATGCTTTCATACAGGAAATACGATAGACTTGTTTATTTAATTTGTCAGTTTTGTGTTTCTGAATTTCTTCATCAAATCTGTTATCTTCCTTAAGTATCCAATCCTTGCCCAAGTTATGTGCAGAGAAGGGAACGGTTTTACTGCTGTAATTCCAGTGCTGGAGAGACAAGGAAAGGGCAAGCAGAGGTACTGACTTCTGAAAACTACAGGAAAAGAAAGACATTAAATGGGCATTTTATTTTGGAGGCAATCCTGCAGGATGAGAAAGTCTGGTATTTTTAGGATCATGGGATAAATTCATGTTGGAAAAGTTTTCCAGAGGTTAAATAGTTCAACTTTTCCAATGGTGCATCACAGTCAAATACTTGCTGATCTCTTTACTCCTTTTCCTGGCCTTATATTTTCTTAGTTAACTCTACCTTTTATTGCTTTTTACTTTGAACTGGCCTTATCAAGTCATTAGCATTTGCATAACAGGAATACATTTTATTTATTAGTGAATTGGGAAGAGCTAATTAGAAACAAATAATCTGTAGGCTAGAGATCTGCTGAAATCAGCAATAAAGGTAATTTTTAAAATATGCTTGTGAGGAGAACCCTAACACATGTGGAAGCTTCTCTCTTTCCTTGACTAGTGTGGAGTTTTTAAAAGTCTTCAGCTTTCACAAAGGGGAAGAGAGTGATAAGCCTCAGACATTAACAAACCCAGGGGAAGAAGAGAAACAACAGCTTTTCACAGCTCCATTTTGAAGGGGAAGGAAGGCTGGGAATCCCCAGGGTCTCTTTGGGCAGGAAGAGCTAGTTTAAGAAGAAAAATACGATAACTGTTATGAAGTAAGCAATTTCCATTTTTTTTTTTTTAATCACTGCATCATTCATTCTCCAGCAAGAAATCTCTCCACTTAATGCCCTGAAGAGGAGAAAGACTTTCTACTATGGAAATGTTGGTAGGGTTACCCATATTTTTTGTGCTTTGGAAAAGACAAGAAACACTATGTCTAAATGCAAAAAAAAAAAAGCCAGCCTTATTTGCCACTCTCTGTTTTTCACCAGGTACAGATGTTTTTTTTTCCAAGGTCCATTTCACTAGTATAATTTCTCCTTCTGTAATGCTTCTAGTGAATTTTCAGAGAGGAATACCAAAATTGTATCTGTTTTTATGAAAGTGGCAAGGACTGGTTACAGCTATAGTGTAAAGGAAGTTACTGAGCTTACTATGGACTGCTGCTAGGAAGAAAACTGCTGGCAAGTCTGTGCTCAAGCAGCCTGTGAGCAGATGAAAGGTAACAGAAGTGTTCAACAACATGCACTGACCCTCAGCTAGTTGGTGAAGTGAGGCTGTCAAACAAAACTGGGCAAACTGCACCCCCATGGTTTTGTTTTTTATTGTGTATGCCAGCCTTGGTGTTTCTGTTTATGTGGCTGGTAGCCAAAAATTATTTAAAAGGCCTTTTCAGACTGTAGGAAGGAAAAAATTCTTTTCCCCCTTTCGAACTTGGGGGTCTAGCAGACTCACCCTTTCTGTCTGGATGGCAGAAACTTGGGATTAGAACTGCCTCTTTCCTTAGTGCTTGCACAATTTACATCACAAATACATACTGATTAATACCTAAGACATTCCACACAGAATGAGCCCAAATTTAATAATGATTGTAGCAGGATTTTAACAGTCATTAACTGTGAATATTTACTTATATAAGTTTTCTTTCCCATGCAAAACACGCATACATGTGGATGCATTTTTACGGAGTTGGGAACTATTCAAAACAAAAGTTATTTTGAGGGTTAGGAAATAGCTTGTCTTACAGCTGCCAAGTGATTTTGGAATAACTCTTTGCATGATGGAGTGGAGGAAAGAATGGAGATAAAAACATCAGTCCTTCAGTTCAAGGAGACTAGATGTTTTAAAAAGGGAAGAGGAATAAGGAAAGAAAAAAAAGCTTTTCACCTTCTTCTGCTTCTCCATCTCGATCTGCATTAATTCTCTGTCCTGAAAGTGGGAGGAGGAGCTCCAGCTACATTCTCCTGTCTGTGCCCCTTGCCAGGCTAGATAAAAAAGGCAGGCAGCCCTTCTCCTGGATTTTTGTCTCTTTCACTTTAAGCAGGTTTGAAAGAGAGAAAGAAAACATGTATTGATGGGCATGTGGAAATGTCATTAGTCACATTTAGATAAGTTTATAAATGTACAAAGTAGCTCTCAGGGCCAAACATAGGGTTGAGGTGAAACACCTGAGCCTCATCCAAAACTAGGGACCTTCATCTGGTGTAAATCAGGTATTGTGATACATTCCAGCTGAGGCACCAGTATGAGGATTCATCTCCACAGCCTGTAAAGTTCCTGACTTATATTTAGAATATTATAAAATATTAATAAATAGTTGCAATATGTGAGCATTGAAAAACAGTGAAATGCAACTGTCCCTTTGATTAATTTTGTGCTTGTTTTGTGTTTTAAAGCAAGAAAAGAGGATCTTTTCCTTTACCTTCAGCACATTTTGTTCCAATTCCACATGATGATGGAAAGCCTTAGGATGGGCATAGCCATTATGATAAACACTGTCTGACTCCAGCCTTGTACAACCTATGAAAGTTACAAACAGATACCAACATTTTTATAAGCATAATGCTGCTTTACTTTAATGTTGTGGATTAAGATGAGGGTAAAACAACAAAAGCAAACCATCACTCTTCCTTTCTTTTCTTTCTTCCTCTTAAAAACAAACAGGAGTTTTTGAGAGGAGAAAGGATAAAACCTGTCCTATAGTGGTGCTTACCTGAGACCAGGCCAACACGCTGAAACTTTCACAAAACAGAATTTTCATCTTAAAGCACCTAAAAATAAATAAAAAATGACATTAAAAGTTATAAGTATTATTATATAAAATTGTTAAAATTCAAAGTCATGCCATTAGTAAGTCTTTTGTTTAACAGATATTATTATGCAAGCTGAACACACAAACCCTCCCACCCCCCACCTCCAAATCTTGCTGACTTTTTGTCTTGTCTCCCAAAATTATCCTTTTCCCCAAAGCATAAGAGTATTCTTTCTGGATGTGGAGAGTACATATTATATTTAGAATGGTTAACCTGATCAATCCTGTGGACAGGTAAGTTTTTAAATATGTATTTAGACAGTCAGAGAAATTAGTTTTGGAAATACTATCTTTTCCTCCCCTGAAGTTAGCAGGAAAATTAAGCTCTGAGATAAAGTTTATCACTGTAAAGTTTACAAAGGAACAAGGGAAGAGGAGAAATGAAAAAGAAGAAGGCGCTGAAAGAAAAACAAGCACCAAGCCTTTTAAAATTTCTTGAGTGTAAGTTGAATGGCCACTACTTCTTGGTCAAACAAAGCAGTCATCTCTACTCCTTGGTATCAGGGCACATTGCTTGCAGTGACATGAACTCTTTTGACTTGCCATTAATGGGAAACTACATGCTTGGATGTAGAGTCAAATGTCAGGGGGAAGATACATATTCTGCAAGCACAGAGGAACAGGCACATACAGTTTGTCTTCAAAAGAAATCTCAGAGTCCTTCACCTGGCACTGTCAGGCCAGAAGGAGATGCCACACTGTGGGAAGCCTGCTGTGTGGCATTTCTTTTTATCAAACTCAGTCTCCACTTGTGAAATCTGACGTGTGGCAGACAGAGCATTGTCAGAAATTGTGGGGACAGTCACTAAGTCCCAGAGTGCTGCTTACACCGTGAAGCCCTCATAACCCTAGCAGCTGCAACCTATTTTCACAAATATCTGACAAGTTTCTTTGGCTTACTGCCAGTTTGAGCTGTACCAAACACTTCTCTCCTTCCCCTAGCTCTGCAGTCCTTAGTAACTGCTGCTCAAAACTTAGAATATGTACCAAATGAAGCTCCTTTCCTCCCCACAATGTGCACACATCTCACCCCAATTAATTAACCCAACAGTGGCTTTGTCTCTAGAAAGTTGTGACTTCCCACACTTTATCCCCCTCATTCAGCTTAAAGACATCAGCACATTCCTGACTTCATCACTTGTTAACTCCCTTTTGCTAATAGCCAGTGCATCCTCTCTCAATGGCCTCCTCTGATTTGATATGACTTGAACTCTCATGGAAAAAATGCTGAGGGCTGTTCACTTGCTATTATGGCATATAAAAATCTCTAAAGTTGTGTTTTAGGACGGCTCCTATATCCAGAATTGAGATCCTTTCAGACCTTTTCAGACTGTGCTGCAACGCTGTTCATCTTGCAAGCACCTGGTAAGGAGCAGCAAAGCCTGAGTGACAGCAAGACCTCTGCTGTTTTGTGTTCGATTACCAACAGTGAATCCTTTGGAAAAGTGCCAGAGGACTTAATGAAGGGGTCATTATATAAAACATCATCGGGGTCATTATATAAAACATCAAGTGAAAAGTTAATTTCAGCAGCTATTCCAAAAAATCAGAAACCACATTCAATATAGCAGCATTATGTGTCTCCAAACAGATTTTTAGCTATGCTACCAAACCCTAGAATTTATACTTTAAAAAAGTTACAATTTAATTCTCCACTTATATTTTAGAATTATAAAATATATTTAAAGAATCAAAGGGTTCTCCAGAGATCATCTGCAACACTCCCTTGCCTAAGTACAGGTTAATTTACATATGTACATATGTACATATTTACTTGCTTGTTCAACATGGTCCTTAAAAACCATCACTGAAGTGGATCCCCTGATGGAATTCTCTCCTTTTCTTGAAATAGACTGCTGTGTTTAGCTTTGCATTTGATAGAGAGATTTTAATTTGTTTGCTCCTAGAATTTAGTGTTGAAGTAGACAGCAGCAATAGCTGCTTAGAAAAGAAGTCTGAAGTACAGGAAGATGGGAAACTGTAAAGCCATTAAATATTTTTTTTAAAAAAATCAATGTAATAATATTCCACAAAATATCAGGAATGATATTGAAACTTGAAAAGTCAGGAAAAGCACATAAATTTTTAGCTGTTCAATTGACTGCAGACTGCTTGGATTAGAAGTACTTAGATGGTCAGACAATAATAAGCATTCCCATAAGATTTCTTTCTGCAATCTTCATATTCAACTATAATAAAATAAACTTCACCTGAAGTAATCAAGACAAAAGTTCCTGAAGCCAGCGATGTTTTAAAGTGAAAAAATAAGTCCTTTGTCCTTTTCACACTACATCAAATATGTTCCAATAATTTCTAGCTGATTTTTTCACCTGTTCAGAGGAAAATCTAAAGATGTATTTGTTTCTAAACCAATAACCTTGAGTCAGCAGAGGTATCCAGCCCCGTCACTGAAGGCTGTACTACAGCATAATATTTCCTTACATCATTTTATCTTCTTACAGAATTGATTATATCCACCCTTGAAAGTCACTACAAAATCAGTTGAATAGCTGACATTTTAAAACTATTGCTAGAGTTTGTCTAGTAGATACTTTAGTACATGATCAGTTCCTCTCCAAATAAAATGGTCCACAGTCTTCTGTGCTTCCATCACTCCCTGTGTTCAAAGGACTCTTCATTTTGTACAACATCACCACTATACTTCTTGGCTCTCAGTATTTACTGCAATTTTTCAGGTGTTTATCACACCAATGTCACCAGACCAAATTACTGCTACTAGCTAGTAGTTACTGCTACTAGCCTTCCTTTCTGCTTCAAGCTCTCTAGGCTGGCTTGAGGGGGAACCAACTGACTCTGAATAGGATTGCTCCAAAGCCATTCTCTTTCTTTCCTTTATGCCTTAGTTTCTGCCAAGGGCTGGACTGCTAGGAGGAAGAAAAACATATGGGAAAGCTAGCACTCCTGCCTGATGGTTGCTAAAAAGTGAGTAGACAGCTGCAAATTAGAGCAGCCTCTGTTATATTTTACAGCAGTGTTCCTCCGAGCAAGCCAAAACCTGAAGATGAGAAGGTGCTGCTCACTTCGGGTTGTGCTTAGAGGGGCATTGCAGACTTTAAACCCAAATATCCTCAGCAATGATTCTTTCCCTTTCATTCTGGACAAGAGATTTCCAGGACAAAGCTGTGAGGAACAAATCAATGAATATGCATGTTTCACCTGATAATTCCCTATGTTTTTACTACCTGTTGTGACATTTCCCAGAAATTATTGCAGTCATGATGCCACCAGTTGTGACAGGACCTAGGACTGCAGGAACAGGTCACATGCAGTTTGGGAAAAGCTTCTGAAATGGAGAAGGTATGTCCAGACAGTGGTCCACATCTCAGCTTCCAAACACTAGTTTTCAGGGGGATTGAACAAATTTTCAGTTGGACCATGCATCAAATTGGTTACAAACCAGGCAGCCAAGACATTTACCTCTCCAGCCACCTCCCTTTGGAACTGCTGTGACATGGAATTTTGTATGTAGAAAGAACAATGGCTAAGCCCATTTTTTCCATAGAATATTACAGAGAGTACCAGTCAGAAAGTTTTTACTGACAGGCATTTCACATCTAAAGAGTGAAAATTAAGTCCATGCCTGCAGAATACTTTTTTACAATCTACATAGATTTTGCTCTATGAACAGTCCTTCACATTTGCATTTCCTCCTGCTTCTTTTGAAACCAGCACCAAAACTTCTAACTAAATGAGAGTTGAAATCTGTTTACAGTTCATATGTTTTCTGTCAGAAACAATTGGGCACAACAGTAAAAAAGTTTTCATCATACCTGTAACTTATATTTTTGTTAGGAAGTAAAAGATGAGTTTGACTTCTGATGATCGGTATGTTTGCCTCTTCATTGTAAAATGTATGTAACAATAACATAAACCAGCCCTGTTTAAACTCTTGTTTATAGAATTCAAGTAGTATTACATTTTTTTTAATAGCTGGCCTAGAATAAGCATTAAAGTAGCTTTCATGCAACTCATAATGCCAAAAAATAAATGCAATTCTGCACATTCTTTCCTGAGAGCATCCACAAATGACGTGCAAGGCATACACATTGGCCAGAGGCCATGAGCAAAAGCATTGTGTTAAAACTTTGTATGACATCAAGCCAAAAAACTACTTAGCATTTGTATCTCAGATCTCAACTGAATTATGAATTAAATAACCAGATCAAAACAAAAAGCACACAGCACACTACATCCTGCATCTTGGTTATACACACACATATACACATGCGTGTAAGTGGCATGGATCTGTTGTGAATGGATAAAACCTCAGTGTTCTTGTGTGTGTGTGCACTCAAATGCAAGACAGGGACAGAAAAAAATGTTTGGAGCTACACTCAGGACAGAACACACTCCTTATGCCAATACATGGATTATATCCCAGGTGGGCTCCCTCTGGTGTTGAGAATATAATATATTTCCCCATTCAACCTTATTCCTTTATGTCCATCAATGAGTGTGTTAAAAAGCACTAAATGTAATCATGGCTCTATTATGGCAGAGTTCCTTATTCACATAGACCCTTAAGGATGGTATAGAATAGTATATCTTTTCTACTATCTCTCATCCAGTGTTCATTAATAATATATGAGCCAAACACATATATATGTATCTGGATATCTGTGCACTTTACTATACTCAAATAGCTTTCCATGCATATACAGATTGCTTCTCACCTGAAGGACATTGCAATGCCAAACTGTGAAACACATTATCTGTGAGCAGTGTAGCTCTTCACAGTTAAACAGGAGACTCTGAATGCCCAGAAAACAGCAGGCCCCACAACAGCCAGGATCCGATTCTCCATTGTGTGGAGCATTTTTACAATGCCTCTTAAGCTCGAATCACATCTCTTGATAACACCTGTACACGTGTGCAAGTCCAGCCCAGGAACCATGGGAGGCACCCCAGCTGATGAGGGAATACATAATTACCTATTTAACTGCTAGATTCTAGATTTTGGAAACCCAAGTCTCAGCACTGTTTATGAGCATTGTGGCATAGACGATGGGTAGAATAATTTTAGCCATGAACATTAACTAGCCACCTTATCTTCACCCTATCTTCTTCCGCTTTATTTACCACCCATTTACCACCTTCCACTGCAGGTAAGGAAATAGTTCTGGAGATTATTTCTCTCTTGTGCTATAAAACTATCATTCAGTGAGAGAGTACAAATACCATCCTTGCCCTTATTTCCCAGATGGTAAATGCTTAACTGTTTGTTTTGTGAGGCAATCCTTTCCTTGGAAAAACACCACCTTCCTTTTTGTCCTGGGATGGAGGTGGAATCAAGGTGACTCCAGCCTGGCTGGCTGGAAGAGCATGACCTCCCTGCAGCCACAGAACACCTCTCCCCTGCTGAAGTTCACAGCAGAGCTGGGTTACTTCCTGTAAAATGACACAGAAGGGAGAAAGAGACAATAAACACACATGTCCAGCGGTTGTTCACAGATGTTCACTGACAGGAGAGAAGTAAGGAGACAGGCTCAGGGAGAGCATGTCCTCATGATCCCAGACCTCTGCTCCTGATCCCAACACACCCAACTTCCCCCTTCCTCCTGCTCTGCTCCTGCAAGCCCTCCCTCTCCATCTCGTTCTTCCCTTCAAGCCCGCAGCTCATTCATTGCCACCCACGCCCTGGCTCCTGCCCCTCTGTCCTCACACCCTGTGCACTGATACACGCTGGCAACACAGTGCTTGGGCTGGGTCCCAGGCCTGGTAAAAGCAGGGGAAAAACCCAACATTGACTCCAGTGGCCTTCTTGGACTGAGTCCTGAACACATAAAAGCAAAACTGGTGTTAATTTTCCTTTCCCTCGGACAGTGCTGTTAGAGTTGGCACGCTCTCCTTCGACTGGTGAAGTAAGAAGCGGGGGGGTGGCAGCTGGGGGAGCAGGAGCAGAGGAAGAACAGAAAGCATACGTAAAAGGAGGAATGATTGCACACATGTGCTATGAATTCTTCAGCTCAGATTAATGTTTTCCTGTGAATTTAATTGGCTGCCTTCTGGTTTCGGCCAGATGACCAGTTACATTTCAGGACAGCTATAAATTGGAATCTAAATGATGTATTTGGACAATGGGCGCCAATGTCTGTGAGCTATTCCAGAAAATTATTAAATAAACAAAAAACACTGAAACTACAGAGCATAATTATTATTCTTGTTCATTCACATGTAGCATTAATTCCTACTACTGACAAAAAACTTTGCAAACCAACCAATTGCTGCTTCCTGGTAAGCTGTCCCTGTGCACTCATCACATGTATGGCATTGAGATCTTCTCTTAATGAGCAATCTAGCATCATTTATGGGAACAACTAGAGGGTTTCACTGTAAATTAACTAAATTTCAATTTTCTTGTTGTTAAAATGTTCTCCTTCCCAATACCAAACTGTTGTCAAATGGCAGTGAAAGAAAAAAACTGTGATAGTAGTTACAGTGGGGGAACCACATCCGAGTAGCAAAACTGACAACAGACTTAGATGTGGATTTAATTCTTTTCATCAGCCTGTCTGCTGATCTCTGCTGGTGAATTGGCTGTGGTGCAGCCAGTTCAGCCTCATGGAAGTGTCAGCATGATCTACCTGCAGCCAGGTTCCCCCCTTACTGCCCCCAGTGTGGGCTAATCTTAAACAGCTACCGAGAGCAATCATCCGCAAAGGAAAACTCCCAGCTGGCATCAACCCACCACAGCTTCCTCCTGGAGCAGCTACTCTCCTTTCTCTGTGTGGGTGTGGACACATGGCACAGGGCATTTCCTCATGACTTTGCCAGTTCTTCACTGGCTGGTGGTATAATTCACTGGGGAAAACATTCCTGATCCAAATTGCAATCTGTCCCGGCTTTATGAGCTTGCAGAACTAAGCAACACAAGAGAACAAAGCGGGAAGCAGCTGCTCCTGCCTGGGGGCAATAATGCACAGAATTAAAGTGGTCCAAGTGCCTACTCCTGCATTTGTTAGGAAACATCGTCTCTGCCCTGCACCCCAGGACTTCCATGGTCTAGAGCCCTGGGCAAGGGAGCTGAGCCCTGGCAGCTCTCATGAAAATGCTACATGTGGTTGATACATATATCTGGTTGATCAGGAGGCATCATCTGAAATAAATGTGATGCAGTGCACCTTCCCCTAGAAAGGGTGGAGTTCCATAATACTGCCAGAAAGAACAATTAAAAAGGCTAATTGTAGGGCCTTGGCTGTGCCATATAATTCCAATCCAGCTCTGCCATCTTGGTCTGGACAGCACTTGTCAGAGCATCCTCAGGGAAGGGAAGGGGTCATCACATAATAGACACATCTTGTAATAACATGACAGCACCTTTCAGAAACAGATCTCAAGTCCATTTATCAGCTCTAATTCATAAGTGTGTAGCATCAAAACTATGATATCTGAATTTACTTTGGCCTCTTGTAAATGCTGAATTTGCTTTGCAAATAAAATGCATTAATTTGATTCAGCTGACAACAATGGCAAAAGTGGATCCTCTGCAATTCTGGGTAAGAGGCCATTTCTCTTTTGAAAATGTATCCAGTCATCCTTAAAAGCATCTAGTGGGAGTTACATTTCCACAGGTACTGGAAAATCGTGTGCCTGTAATTCAAATGCCACAAATGTAAATATTTAGAATTATAACAATTTTTAATCTGTTTCTCAGAAAATCTCCTGACTCTGTTCAGATTCCGTCTCTGCTCAGGGGGCAATAATGACTGAAAATATCTCTAAGTGATATATATAGATAGATATATATATATATATGTATGTGCCTAATTACCATCCCATTCTCTGAGCTGACTCTGGATGGAAATCTAGGGTTACAGAGACACAGCAAGGACAAGAGCCAACGTTTGGGAATTGAAGCTCAGCTAATCTAAACTGAAGTACGATGGAAATTTTTTAACAGATGGGGTAACTGACCATAAGAACAGTTCATGGAGAGTTGTGATGAATTCTCTCCACCACTCACAATTCCTAAATCTGGACTGGATGTTTTTCCAGTAGATAGACCAAACAAGAATTAAGTCAGAGAAAGCTAATGGCCTCAGTTGTAGCAGAGGTCAGACAAGAGGATACCAAAGGCCTCTCTCAGCCTTATAGTCTTTGAATCTCCTAAATAAAAAGTTCAGGGTTTTCAGATTGTAGCATAAATCCTATTCTATTTCAGGCTGCTTTCAAACTTGGGCAATGAAAGGAGAAGGAAAATAAACAGATGCTGCAAGACAAAGTCATATGAGTGATGAACAAAAAGTCCTATCCATGCATCAAGCGTGGCAGAGCATCTTCCCAGGGGTCTGTCTTATCAGTGACCTGGTTTACTTTGGCCTATTTGTCAGTGGCAGAAAAAGAAAACAGCCCCAGAACCTGATAACTATATAGGACTGATTGTATCATGTAGTGATAATGAATTTGAATAGCTCTATTAGAAGAGCAGTGTGGCCTGAAATATCCCTCCCCTTTTCATGGATGGTGACTTTTCTGGGTTGCCTCTTATCTAACAACAGGGTGTTTTTCCAGGCCACAAATTCTTTAAAAGCAGAGAAGTGTTAAGAGATTCCTTCCTTGCTTGATAGGAGTTGCCTCCTCTTGGATGTGACAATTTGATGGCTGAACTCCAAACCAGACCTGGGGAATGGTCCGGTTTTAAAAGAAAAAGGAAGAAAATAGATATCTGTTTCGAAAGCAAGCACTAAGACAAATCTTCTTGGGAGCATAGCCAGCCAAACAGTTGACTCATCACAGCGGAGCAGACCGTGAACTCCAGCACAACAGAGAAGAGCACAGGAAAAAGCAGCAAAGGCAAAGAAGGTGGTGAGAATCTCTTCCAGTGGGTCTGCGACTGCTGGGACTGGCCTGTAGAAAAACCATGTCCAGGACTGCAAAGTGCACTGCTTTATAAGGGTTCCCTCAGAGTAGGGCTCATTTTGGACTTTTGTGGAACCCTAAAAGCTGATGACTTGTGGCCCATTTCACGTGTTGGTGTTTTCCTATTATAAATTTCTCAATATGCATTACCTGAATGAAAAGGAGTTTCTCAAAAATATTAAAATGTTTGGGGGAACACATGCAAAATTTCACCCAGCTCCCTGACAAATCCTGTTACTCTGCTCCCTATGTTCCTATCTCCACATCACCAGCAAGCACTGCAAGGCACTGTGACATTTACAGGGATGCTTGGGAAGGGAAGTTCTTGGAAGTCAGATTTCTGAAAGTCCTTAAGAACCTGCTAGGAGATAAGAAGAAGGCAGAAAGAGATGGAATTTTATACTACTTGGAACTGCATTTTCAGGATCCCTTTCATTATTTCAATCCCCAAAGAGAGTCTATTCCTCAAGCAATGGTGACCTTTAATAGATTGGAGCCACAAACAGGCTGGGTGTACCTCTGAAAATTTTGTAAAGATTAAAATTAAATCCATTGTTTGCAACAGATGGTTTTGCCTCAATAAACCCCGTTCAGGATGTGAACTGTATCTTTGTGTCAGATACTGCATAAAATTGATATGAGTCCTCATCTAGACACCTAAGATAGAACAGATGAGACAGAAAGACACTGAATGAAAGAAAATCACTCATTTGGAGTGCGTAAGCTAGTGTGTAATGCAGCTATGCATGATATACTCCTGATCATATTGCAAATGTTTGGGCATTAGGATGTGAATCTACATTCCTTAAATGACAACACTGTTCCAGAACCACAGCACTCACATTCAAAAAACTTTCCAGGAGTGGTAGATTGACCTCATTAAATTTTCATCTCAATGAAGAATTACAGCCTGCTATCAGCATGAAACTTTCACACACCTCTGTGTGAAGTTTGAGTTCACAGCAAACACTTGAAAGTCTTCGTCACAGTCTTTGGTGGGAGTAGATGCAAGCAAATAATCTGGTACCCTGTGCCTAATGGTGCTCTGTCTCTTAGGTGTCAGAATAAGGATTAAAACAACCTATTGGATAAACAGTCAATTATCCAGTCTTTCCTGTGTCCCCAAGGGGGTTTATTTTATTCTGTAAAATATGAGGTCGGACTACCATTATCATGATCTTCACTTGCATAGTTACAGATGTTGCTGATGGTGATAAACTTGTCTAGCTCTTTAGAGTCCAGCCACAATATATTATCTTGATGACCACTTATGGCAGTGGGAACTCCATGGATTCGTTAAATGTTGGGAAAAGTGGGAATTTCTTTTTATAGGGACAAAATTTCCTACTTTTAAATTTTACTGGGCAGGGACATACCTCTCAGAGTTTCTATTACATGAAAAGGTATGTCTCATTTCTTTGCTGATTCAAAAACAGTTTCAGAAACTGTAAATACAATATTATATTTATCAGGTGAAAACTCATTTGCCAAAGTGCAAACTGGAATGAGACTTACAGCTCCTCACATGCTGGTGGTCTCCTGTAATGGGTTTGCATTTGTGACACCACAGCCCCCCTTCCCTCTCCCCCTCACCACTGCATTCCTCCAGCCTCCAACCTTTAGCTTGTCAGCACTAAGCTCTGTCCAATTATTCACCTTTTCAAAAGTGATTTATTTTCAGGATAGCCTAATAATGTCAAAACCAACACTGTTATGCTCTATCGCCCACCACGATGGGCCAGAGAAGGAAGGGGGTAACCATATTGATCCATTTTGCCTTGCAGCTTTTACCTGAGGACAGATGAATTTTATAGCCAATGATTTAGGAATCAGTAGGTCAGTTTATTGTAAACAACTCCCTACTCCTCCTTCACATTTCCTAATAACATTACTCTCTAGCATTTCCAGCACTATTCCCTACTTCCTGTTTCAGAGGGAATTGTTATTTTCATTCAGCTCCTTCTCTGCTGATAAGGCATTATACAAGCTGACCAGTGATTTGTGCCACTGAAGAAATTAGGTAGAGTTTGTCAGACTGTTTGTCTTCCAAAGATTTTTTTAACAAAAATGAGAGCACTCTTGGCAAATAGTTATTTTCATCTTACAAGGGTCTGGTTGAATCTCAACTTAAAGATGTGCAAACTGACAGTTTTACATTCCAAATAAGTATTTCAGGAAAATCAAGATTAGTACGGTGCTTTCTGTGTTCCTGTTTCCATTCTTGTAAGGAATAATTTCAGTCACTGGCATAATCTCTGTCCATTGCTACTACATAAGTTACCTGGCTGATGTTGGCAGAACATAACTTAAGGTTGTTTTTACTTCTCCCTCTTTCTTTTTTTGGCCACTGCCCACTCAGTTGCTACAGCACCAGTGATGCAGTTTGCGCTCCCTCTGTTCTGTTCAAATGTGGCACATGGTGGAACAACTTTCTCTCTGTTCATGGCTGTACAAAAACCAGGCAAGATTCTCCACAAAAATATGTGATGCTTTTGAAAAAAAATTGTAACTGCAGCTGAAAAAGGACTGGGAGAACTTATTAATGTTACATACTTTTAAATATACAAGCAAAATCTCATGAACTCTTGTTCCATGACTGTGTTAATTCCGTTTTTGATGCAGCAGCCAATTCACACAGTGGCAAGAGTGTCTTTAAGGCTGCATAGATACTCATGTTTGCAGCTCCTGGAGAATGTGGAGAGACCTCTGTACTCTGTTTTAAGTAGGAGTCAGCAGATGACTTGGGATAATCTAATTTGTGCAAGGAATATATTTAATTTACATGTTGCTCTCAGAAAAAGAAAAAGCACAGTAAACAACATCTTATCTACACCCATATATTCAGCTCAATTCCATGGAGTTTTGCCATTGACTCAAATTGGAGCAAGATCTGTCCTTAATCATTAAAAAAACACCCTTTTACTGTTGTTCTTCTGCACTTTATGCAATATATCAAAATGGAAGGGACTTCTTTTAAGGAATGAACAAGCATTCTGGTATATTCCACAGGATCCTGGATGACAAATTTCTAGTGTAATAAATTGCCCTCTCCATAGCAAATTCTTACATGCAGCCATTTTGCAAAAGTTTATTTTATGTTTGTTTTTTTTTTTCAGTCATGAGCAAAAGAATATTTGTTCCCTGACATTCTCTCTATATTATTTTCCATTTAAAAGTTGGAAATTAGAGAAAAAGTAATCTATTCTGCTTGTTCCCTTCATGAGAAAAAATTAAAAAGATAAAGTTTTTAAAATAAAATTCATTTGCAATCCAGTTGTAGGGCCTGAAATGAATCCTTGTTATTGTGTCTTTGTACGTTTACTTCATTAAAGCTACATAAAAAAGTAGTATTATCTATGTTATGTAACTAAATAACTTTAAATGTTTTCTTCAATTGTCATCCTGGAGATAATAAATCCGTATTATTTATTATAAGACTAAATGAGGAAATGAGCACCTGAAATGTCACTTTAAAAGTGCTTATTTCTGGTCTCTTCTGAAGAACTCCTCGTGTATCCCATATGACTAATAACAAAGCTCATTATTTTGAAACACATTAATATAAAGCAATTTGCTGATTATCATGTAAAGTCTGTAAAGATCCAGAGTGCACAAACAAAAATCACAAGTAGAATAGGATAGTGTCAAACCAAGAAGTTTGTGACCAAACTCCAAACACTGATCCGCTTCTTACTGACAGCCTGATTCTCTAAACAGGACATGAGGAGCCATTAGAAATGAAACGTTTCTGCTTTTTT